>CAEFZY010008362.1:0-87381 GCA_903066815.1 Brachyrhaphis roseni | reverse complement strand
TTTGTCTTTGTCTTTCCTATCTGTTGTGTCTCGGGTAATGAATGTATGTCTCGGTTCTTCTGCAGTTTTGTTGTTAATTCACATGCTGTTTTCTTATTATATTAAATTCTGTAATTCTGTGAAGTCATCACGCATTGTGGTATTTCATTGTGATCAACACGTCGCTCGCCGAGAGGACCTGGATTTAAGGGAGAGAGAGAGCCAAACTTTTTCCAAAGTTAACTTATTTAAAAACTATTTTCTTAATAGCAGGAAGAAATCCATCACTGAAAGAAAACTTACACTGCACATCATCCAGAGCCCCAACAAGGCAGTAAAACACGGCTGTGGCAGCATCATGCTTTATGGACGCTGTTCATCAGCAAGAGGCAAGGTAGCTGATCTGAATCGATGACATGAATGGAGATAAATCATTGTTTTAAAAATGTCTGGATCAGAGTCCGCTAAAACCATTTGAATGGCCACGTCAGAGTCCAGACGTAGGTCAACTTGAGAATATGTGGCAAACGTTTTAAACCGCCTCAGTCAAGAGACAAAACTCATGATCGTTCTCACTCCTTAAAGTGGTAAAAAGCTCCAAGAAGACTTGATCTCAAAGAATAGTGTCCACATGTAGCTTACATCAGCACACCGCATCCCATGTGTGCTTGGAGTGTGGCTTGCTTTCAAAACGTAGCCCAGTTTATCGTACAGATGGCCACAGCTGTGGCACATTGGCACACGCTGCGCTCTGCTCTGGGTGACCCTCCCCCCCGCGCTGGCCGGTGCAGCTGTGGCGAGGCTTCGCCACACACACCATCGCTCAGCCCTGCACTCTCTGGCTCCCCGTTTCTCTCACAAACACTCACAAGCTGCTCGTCTCTGGGGACGTTTCTTCATCTGTGGATTCGGAGAAAAACAAACTGCCATCAGAAAGCAACATATGGCTCGCTTCTAACGGAGCACGCCTCCTGGGACCAGGACCCACACACTTCAGACTTCCACGGCCAAGGTGTTGGGTTTTGCCAAATGCACGTGTGATATTATGAAGTATTTATACAGTTGTCAGTGTTGCGGTACATCCACACAGGTTATTTAGGGGGTTTAGCAAGCTGTTGAATTGACAGAACTGTGAGATACACGTGACGGTGCATAGATTCTCCAAACTGCTTGTGGATGTGGGTTGTAGAGGAACAACGTCAGTGTTGGAAGCGCGACCTTGAGGGGAGCGTTTTCTGAAGACGTAGGAAAAGAAGGTTGCACCAATAAAACTCAGAGACTAAAATGAATCTGTAGAAAGCAAATGCATAAACTGCAAAAAAGAGCGAAAGTGTCAGCTCAACAAACTGGAAAAATAAAGTGAAAGCAGCCAGAGCAATGAACAACAGGAAGAAGAGGTGACGCGGAAGAAAAATAAACAGAAAGGCAAGGTAGAAAAATCACAACAAGGCTGAGGGAAGAGACAGGCACCGGCGGCTGTTAAAAGACGCAAAGCATGAAATGGATTCATATTTAATATTCAGAAATATAATTTCACACTCGGTTTACAAACTCCTACAAAGTTTTATGTGTTTGTGTTATTGCAGCTGAGAGATTTGGACGCTGTCGCTTCCCTGAGATGTCTTTTCTGATTGGCTCTGCACTTTTTACACGGACGTAAATCTAATCTCTGAATTTACAAGCCGGAGTAGATTGAGTCGTGGCGATGGGTCCTTCTGCTCACGAAGAGCGAAGGGGGTATCTGGTGGAGAATGTTCAAGAAAATGACATTGCTCGTTCTTTCTGCCCGTAAGGAAAATAAAAATAAAAATATGGACCCAATGAACACTGGTTAGATTTTTTTGGGGGGGTTTCCAAACAACTGACTGAACTAATAACAAATAAAACCTCTTCTCTTCAGGTCACAGTCAGTAAGCACTTATAGCAGGAACCGATTCACAAACTTCTGAGTAAAGAAAAACTAACCATATTGCCTCTTTTAAATGGTAAACACACTAAATTTAAATGGTGCCTTTTCTTGACTTACTGACCACTTAAAGGCCCTTTTCACTGCAAACCAAAGTCACCCATTCACATATTCATGCAACTTTTAATACAGCCAGTTTTTTATTTTTTTTTTCTAAGCCTTGCGGGTCTAATCCTTCTTTATATACAGATTCACAGTCCAATGAACGCATTACCAGCAACGGGGTCAGAGTTGGGTTTAGTCTTGCCCAAGGACACTTTGACATGTGGACAGTCAGTCTTTTGATGTCAGCTTTCTGTGGAAAGCTCGCTTTCCACAGAACAACATCTAAAATCACATTGATCAAGGCTCGGTTAAGATGGCCGATGTTTTTCCAGGCGAAGCCTTCTGGGGGAAAGTTGACTCTACATTATGGTTTGTAATACAGAGTGTCAGAGTTCCCTTAATGTTTTAGTACTTCAAATAAACTTTGGTAGGGAAGTTTTTTTTTTTTTAGGTCGTTTTCATTAAAGAGTAGCTTGTGTGGCAGAACTATTTGGTTTTATGTGGTTAATAGTAAAGTTGAATATGATCAATTTAGCTATGATTTACAATAACAGGTCAATAAGATTAGAGGATATTTTATATATTGTACTTTCTTTGATTCATATCACAAAATGTTTAAACAAATAGTTTCTACAGCAACACCACAAGATCAGTGCATTTAGCAGAGATTGAACAATAATCAGGGATTGCGTTGCTGTTATTTAAAATTAAGAGGTAAAACTATGCTTAGCTGCTTAGCGTCTATTTACCTTTAGCAAAATACCAACTTCATAAAACCATGGCATGTGGATCAAACAATAGGATAGCTCACATAAAACAATAGGAGGAGATAAAACCCGGTGAAATAATTTTACTTGGCAACAGAGACAGTCAATGCTGGCCTAGGCTGGTATTTCAATAGATAACAAGCTAATCCGTTGTAGCAGTGGCCTCCAGCACTTGCCTCAACATCCAACCTTATTTTGGGTGTTTTTCTGTTGCCACACACCTGTTTTACAGGAATGGGTCACTGACAGGATTCTGTAAGCGCTTGAGGGGTTTGTGCAATCATTCATTTTCAGGTCTGCTTTAGCAGGGAAATATCTAAAACATGCAAAACGGAGTGAGCCTCTAGGAACAGGTTTGGAGACCACCTCAGTTAAGCTGTGCCGCTTTGCACATCAAGCATCAAGCCTCCAGCTACAGCCGAAGTGATCTTACCACACAGTCGCAGTAATAATAATTTAATAGGGTTTAGTTTATACTATTCTCATAATGTCAGAATTTGGTTTGAGTTTGGTTTTGAGTCAAGATATTGCATTCTTGAATTTCAACATAGGTTTTGTTTATACTTTTTGCTTCATGATTGTAATCTCTTTTCTTGCTCCTGTGTTTCTGTGTTGTGTTTACTTGTTCAGCCAATCAGTCCTATTAGCCTCCCCCACTCCCACTCCCCCACATGCCTCCATCTAGGTTACTTCTCAGCTCTTCCCACTCGGTAATTATTCCCACTTGGTCTTCATTCCTGCAATTATTCTTCCTACTGTAGATAAATACCCCTCGGTTTATTAGGTTGTTCTACTTTGCTTCAAACTTGTCGGCCTCCAGCCCACCTTAACCTCACCAGATAATCACGAGAGTTTGGATTTGAAGGAGAGTGCAGAGTTTGCTGCCTAAAAATAAAATTCACCGCCACATTCACACTTTCAGCATGAACTAATTCAGATTTGTTCAGAGGAGACGTTCACATGCTAAAAGTGAATTTGGACTTTTTAGATTTGGTTATGTAGTGATCTTTTTTTTTTTTCTTTTTGGAGTAAAACTTTATTTTTAAAAATCCCCAGCTAAAATAAAGAGAAATATGGAAATATGTTTGGATTGGAAAGTGAAGATGATAATTTGTTACACTAAAACACAAGTCTGGCTCAACAGGAACAAAAATTCAATTAGTCAGTGATTTATTCAGATGATTAGTTGCAGTGAAATATTGTTTTGTTTCTAACAATGCTTGATGACAACGATGCCGAGGAAAGACAAACATTTCATGATTTCTCAAACAAATATATCTTATTTATTTTTGTTCATTACTTTTTATCTGTTTGTTGCTGTTTTGGTCAAACGTAGCACAATAAATGTTACATCAAAATAGACTGAGTTCAGGAATCTTAACTTGATTTTCTAACAGTTAAATATTCTCATAATTTTCAACATATTGTTGATGGTATTTTGGCTTACTCCTTCTGACAGAACTGGTGTAACCGAGTCAGCTTTGTAGGCTGCTGCGCCTGTTCATCTCGTTTTCTATAGGACTGAGATCAAGGTTTTGTGACGGCCACTCCAAAGCACTGATTTTTTTGTCACTGTGTGATTAGAATAATTGCACATTTGGGCTCATGCTTTTTTTTTTATATAGCTATTGCTATGACATATTGGAGAACGAGAAAACATAATCAAAAAGCGAAAACTGTCCATTTTCTGTCACTGACTCCGGCTAATGCTGTGCTTTAGTTGCTACGGAATCTGTGCTTGCTGTTTTCAAAGTGAATCTGGTTCAGTGCTGTGGTGTGAAGCCTACATATTGCGTTTCATCCGACATGAAAAATTTAGAACATGTTATATCACCATGCAGCCCACAGAGACGGGGAATTTCTGAGCAAACTCGCTTTTTTGTTTTATAATGCACATATAATTCTCGTTATTATCTCTCCTAAGTCACTCACTGAGGCAGCATACAAATGTGTGCGTGTGTGTGTGTTTTTTTTAACACTATTACTACACATACACAGAAACATAAAAGCACACAGTCACGGTTGAAGCAAAGGATTCAGAAAAAAATAAAGAGCCCACTGCTGTAACGTCTCTTCTCTCATCTGGTTTTGCGTTTTATGTCAAACTAACAAATGATACTAATAGAAGGCGTAAACTCAAAGACCATCTCCTTCCTCGCACAGACATCTTGGCACATGATATATTCCCACCTGGCGGAGAAACCAATGAGGAAAAGTGAAGGGATGGCGCCGTCTTATCTGACTTCTGAAGACCTTCATCTTGCTCCAACCCAACTTCCCCCTCCTGCGTTCCCACTTGCCTTTCTACTTCCTCCCACTCGCCTGATTTGATCTTTACAGTGGTGGAGCGGAGAAATAAAGGGAGAGGTGTGCGTTTTTCTGTGTTAACAATGTGTGCAAAAGTTTTCCAATAAACCCACCCGTACTCAGTAAATCCCCTCGATGCCGTTCTTAGATGAGCCCGTTTGCTTTACGGACTTCTTTCTCTTTCACGAGACGTTAGCATGAGTTCATTCTATGTTTGTGTGTGCTGAAACCGGTTTGTCTCTATTCATCACTCTGTTACAGTGTGCACTGCTATGTGTAAAGAGAATATTTTTTGGCCTAAATGAAATACAAGCTGTTTTGTTTTAAGCTCAGCTTTTGTTCAACTGGCATTACAGGGAATTTTGTCTCTTTTCAGAGATCCAGCTTTAGTTTATTATCATCTGCAGCCCCATTTTTTTCACATAACTTGGCAAACAGGGATGTTTTATATCATAAATCCTTTCACATTCAATGTTTCCTAAATGAAAAGCCTCATACTTCCTTAATTTTACCTGTTTGTTCTTGTACGAAAGACCTTCGAAAGACATTCTTACGTTTTTATAACACTTTAAGCAAATTTTTTATTTTTAACAAAAACAAACAAAATCTGCCAGACAGACCGATAATAATAATTGATGATTACATAATATCTTTACTTTTTTACAGGTGTTAGTTATATTTATAGGTTTTTGCAACCCACAAATATAACTTCCTTCTTCACAAAATGTAAGCAAAAGATGGAGTAGCATCAGATTTTAGCAAATGTAGGATTTCTTGTGTTTGCTTTGGTTGTATGTACTCACAATGCCCTGTGCCATAGTTCACTTCCTGCTTTTGGAGCGGCCTCCGTCTGCATCCACATATGCATTCGAGTTCACTTCAGTCAAACCAAGATGAAGGTTTTTAGGTGGATCAGAGTTCGATTGCACATGCACACCTCTTCCAAATAAATCTATGAACGAAAGATCGATTAAAGTGGGCCATGCACCCTTATAGGCCTAAAATAACAAACATGCGCCTCATGTGTTGTGTGTATTTTTGGTTATAGAGTATGATTTTGACATTTGTTGAAAAGCCGGTGTGAGTTCTTTTTTTTTTTTGTCTTTTAAAAAAGGGCAAAGACGGTGGGGTGGAGCTAACACAAAGGCAACCACAGCTGCATGAAGGCTTTCCACACACAAGACAGCAAGTAGTATAATAGCAGCAGGAATTCAGAATATCATGAGGATTTACACAGCGATTTGACAGGAGGCGATGAAGAGAATCCTAATAATCTTGTCAAGAGACATGATGGGAAGCAGCTACTAATATATGAGCTATAACAACAGAAAGATGTGTCTACTAACTGAGCAGCAGAGGAACTAAGACTAGTAGGTTCATGTTTTGGTGAGACGTGGTGAGCATTTTGACCGTGGTAATCAGAGAAATTAGTTTTCTGTGCTGGCTCTATGTTTCAAACATTTTCCTAGATCATTTAAATGACTAACTTATTACAGACACAACGGCTGAATATTAAAATAAATAGTTGCTGACATCAAATCTACTGGATAGTGAGTCAGTATGATGCATTTTTCACCACAGATCAACCACAGAGCTGAGTTAGTACCCCTATTTTGAAGCCACGTCTTTCCACTTTGTTTCTCCCCACTTGGTGTTTATTCCAAAGATAACAAGACAGATTGTTTACATCTGCAAGTATGCATGAATTATGTACAGACTACATGTGTAACAGGGATGTGTGGAGCAGCCAAAGCTAAAACTGGAGCTGACACTGAGGAGATAGTGTTGTTTGTAGTCTGCTAGTTTAAACACCTAGTTTTCTTTTTACTTAAATCCGTGACAACTAACAGTGTCATATAGCGTGCCCCCGGTTGAAGTCACAAAAAAGGACTTGAGTCTTTTTTGTTTTTTTTTTACATGGAAGTAAGCTGTAAAAAAATATCAGGGTTTGGTTTAGACCTGCACTCTACAGATTTGTGACTTGTCCTGACTCATACTGTAGGTCTGGGACTCAAGTCTCATGAATAATATGGTTGTCATGCAATCTGGGGTGAAAGTCAGCCAGTGAGTAAACCACAGACCACAGTGTTGTCAGGGATGTGTGTAGTTCTGTTGCAAAAAGAATAAAAAGAGTATTTTATTTATTAACTGGGGAGATTAGCTGACTGTAGGCAAATGCGGCTTCATAGCAGTGAGTTTCTGTTTGTGTTGTTTCAAAAAAAAAGTTCAGTTTTGATATATTTTTTTATATCTAGCATCGCTTCTTGTTCGACTCATTAAAAGCACGTCATCTTTATCTCCTAATTTAAATTGCATTAAAAAACATGCGCTGATTAGAACTGATAACAGATTTAAATGTACTGAATGCGTGATTTTCAGAAGACAAACATTAAAAAGCATAATGTTTCTTTATGAAAATAAATGCACGTGTAGTTATGTTGATAATTACAGAATGAGACAGTTATTCTACAGAGTAATTCACACTTTAATGTGATGAAGTAAATGTTCTGAAATCTTTTTTTGTTCGATGTTAAACAAGGCCAAATCAGTTAAATTGATTGATTGTGTAGCACCTTTCAGCAACAAGGCATTTTAAAATGATTTACATCATAAAATCACAAAAATACAAAGTCATAGAACAGTCAGTAATTAAAACATTACATTTTGTCAAGTGCCATGGTTACACAACAGATTGTTGATTAATTTTGCATTGATTATGTTTCAAAAGTATCTCTTACCCTGTGGGTTTTTAGTCTGGATTTAAAGGCTCTCAGTGTTTCAGTTGTTTAACAGTTTTCTGGAAGTTTGTTCCAGATTTGTAGTGAATAGAAGCTGAAAGCTGCTTCTCCATGTTTGGTTCTGGTTCTGGGGATGCAGAGCAGAACCAGAACCAGAACCAGAACACATGAGAGGTCTGGAAAGTTAACCTTCCAGACCTCTATGCTGTTGTCAAAGCAAAGTGGTATGACAACAGCATAGTTGTCATAGCATAGATTTTTATGTTTTTATAAAGCATAAAAATCCTTTACAAATATTTCTAAATTAGCAGGTTTTCCCCCAGAAGCCTGGTGGTTGGGTGCGAGGGCAGTCATCCATCCAGCAGCCCGTTGTGTTTTTAAAAAATGTTTAAAGTTGACAGGAAATTTGAAAATATCACTTGATAATTATGTGTTATTTAAAGATTGGGAGATTAATATCTGTACACCAACTATAAAGTCTTAAAAATGCAAACATTTTAAAAGGACTTAATAAAATAATACGCAATGCTTAGCCTGGTGGGGGCACAAGAAAAGCCTGGTGGCCCGCCAGGTTTATACACTGAGGGAAACCCTGTTTAGCATCACAAAATATATGATTTTGATTTTGAAAAGTCACAAAAACAATCAAAAAATCCTGGCGGGACAGCTATTTATGAATATCTTAACAGTTTTATCAATACATCCTGACACAGTAGGTGGTATAATAACATCCAGATTGTTGATATGGCCCAAAATGAAACTGAGTTTGACACCCCTGATTTACAGCAATTATTACAACATACCACAAAACACTATGGCGTCGTCAGCCAACCTTCTGAAAAACATTCTAAACACTAGCACATACATCCTTTAAAAGTTACACATTTCTATTAAGTGCAAGTTATTACCTCCAGAACAACTCAGTGTAAACTTTAAATATAGAACAGTAATACTATTTAGGATATGATTGTGTGGTAATGTTTGTCCACAGAAGGAAGACTGAGTCGTTGTCTCCAGGGTTTCATTCTACTCTGATGACTCAAACTCACATGCTGATCTCCCAGAAGTCATTTCCTTGCTTTGCATAAACCAATAATGTAATGGGGGGAACGTAATTCCCCAATGAACATTGAACATGAATAATTTAAAACAATACAGACGAAACGCATCTCAAAGTATTGAAGTCTTTCCAATCGAAGTCCATAAAAGAATGTAATCACAGCGCATTAATGTAATGTTGCAAAATTCCCTTTATAAATGAGACGAGTTGCTTGCAGTTGCAGGTATATCACTTCAATCTAATAAGAGCTCAGTCTGTGCATGTTTTATGTATTTCTGAAGGATGGTAGCTGGTTAATGAATATATACATACATATATCTATATCTATATATAGATATAGATCATGAGGTTATTGTAGCTTAGCTCAGGGGTTCCAAACTCAGTTTCATTTTGGGTCAAATCAAAAATCTGAATGTTCTTAAAGGGCCGGTTGTGCCACAATGTATTGATAAAACCCAGTATGTTAAAATATTAATCAATAGCTGTTTGTTTCAGCTTCAAATAAGTGTTTCTTAAAATTAAATGACACGGAACATCTTTTCACGTTGATCAAACCTCCAGGATTGTGTGATTGTGTTTGTGTGTGTGTTTTTTTTTTTTGTGCAATCCAAATCACAGATTTTGTGGCTGATTTATAAATATTTGTAAGAAATGTTTATGACATTTGCATTAATTTAACTTTGTATTAATCTCTTTATCAAATGTATTAAAACCCCAATGTCATTGATAAATTTTGAGAAAAATCAGCAGTAAAATCAGACAAAAAATGTGGGGATTTTTTTTGTGTGAATTTTGCAGATTTAAAAAAAAAAGAAGGGACTTATTGATGTAATCTGGAGTCTTGCGGGCCACATAAAAGGCCTTGAGGCCTTGAGTTTGACACATGTGGCTTAATCTCAACCAGACCCAATGAATGAATGAAGTCCTGATAAGGTTGCTAAACTCTGAATTGTGGGTGAAGGTGGCGTCGTTTTGACATTTAACTTCTTTCGACACCACAGGCGAAAGGTGACCCCAACAAAAATATCATCCTGGTGCAGGGGGAAAGTGTGTGTTAGGGATGTGCATGTACGGTAGATAACATTATGAAATGACTCAGCGTGGTATTTGCAACTGCAGCTGCTATCTGCCAAGGCTGGCACAGCGGAGTGCATGCCTCAGGTCAAATGTCAATTTGTGGGTAGGTGTTTTAAATACAATGTCCACCGTTAGAGCCTCAGAAATATGGTGCAAATGTACTCAGTGCATCTCAGTAAATTAAAATATTGACTGAAAGTGCAATATTTGTTGGCAGTCACCTCAGAAAATGAAACTAATACATTATATAGGATCAACGATTATGTCTCACAGACGAGGGAAAATCCAAAATCCAGTGTCTCAGAAAATTAGAATACTATAAAAAAAAAAAAGGTAATTATTAGAAACACACTCTAATCAGCTAATTAACTCAGAACAGCTGCAAAGGTTTTGTGAGCCTTTAAACTGGACACACAATCATGGGGAAGACACACATCCCCAGGGAGTTTAAGTCACAAAACGTCATTGATAAAGAAGCGCGTTAACAGAAAATTGAGTGGAAGGAAGAAGTGTAGTAGGCAAAGGTGCACCAGCAACAGGGAGAACCGAAGCTTTGGAAGGACTGTCAAGCAAAATCCAGAAAAGGGCTTCAAATGCCCCACGTCTCCTGAACCAGAGGCAACAGAACTGGACTGAACTATTTCACTGACTGACAATAAATAGCACTGACATGATGACACTGTAATAATAAACATGACATAACACCAGTCATGAAGATGAAGGAGTCTTTATGAAGGTTTATGACTGTTGTCATGAAGTGTCATTTGGTAAATAATGACACTTTTAATGAAAATTTGCATTAAAAGTCCATGAAAAGTGCCAACTTTGCATCATTTCACAAATAATGACACTTTAATGCAAAATCGACACTTTCAATGCAACTTTTAGAGCAACTTTACATTAAAAGTGTCATTATTTACCAAATGACATTTCATGACAACAGTCATAGACATTCATAAAGACGCCTGCATGTTTATGACAGTGTCACACCCCTTAAAAAAAATAAATAAAAATTCTGAAATGAACTGTTCAGTACGAACTGGCACAATACTGGATATAATAATGTAGCGGTTTGAGGCAAATTGTTCCACAATAAACAGAAAGTGTTAAGTGCAACGTAACTCATTTGTGTCAGTAAAATGTACGAAAATACTAGACCCAACAGAAAAGCAGAGCTTCATTGGAAATCATTAGAAATACTAAGCAGCAAAAAATATCCAGCCAGATCCTGAGCTGGAATGCTCTCGTCTTTTCCATATACATGTTCTGCTCAACGTATTCAGCCCATCACCAGGCCTCAGCGTGACCAGCTGAGTTGGGCACATCCTGTGGGAGCCCGCGGAGGTTGTGTCTGGAAGGGGGACTGTACATCAGCTGGATGCTAATCGGCCGACTCACCTTCACAAAGCTCCCCGCTGGGATGGGCGAGGGGACTCGCGAAGGGGAAAGACAGAAAAATATCCTACTGTGAGTGATTAGGTTAATGAAATAGAAACAATGGAGTTAAAGGACAAGGAAAGGTGGCCCTGAGGCAAATAGGTTTAGAGGAGAACTGGACCAATTGCTGAGACGGTTTCAGAGGAGAGCGTCGGGAACGCAGATTGGCAGAGAAGAAATGAGATCCAGGATACACTGTCAGTCTGTGAAAGAAATGTCCTTTCGTTTTTATAAACTGCTGGGAGGTTAATGAATAAAGTGCTGTCACACAAAAGTTTTAAAGCTGTCTACTTTTTATTCACTACCTGTATAGTAACGTCTCCAACCAAGCCTCTTTTAAAGCTTTTCAGATCAGAAACTGATGTAAGAAAACACCAAAGTCTCAAAACTCTGCAGCATTGGCAAGCACAAAATGTAAGTGTGGAGTTAATTTGTAATTAATAACCTTTATTGCTAAAACTATGTAGGTGATAGCACAAAAAAAAAATCTGAAAAAGTCATAAAATGACAACCTTTATTTTAATTTTACAATACATCTTTACTCCCCTGCTATTAGGCAAGAAAGATAAGGCCTATATGCAGCAGCGTCATCCTTTGAGTTTGTTTTTCCACCCACAATTTCAAGAAGATTGTTTTGCAGTACATGTGAGCTGATTTTAAAGGAAATTAGTTGCAGTTGCCAAAGAAAACAGGTGTGAATCGTTTTTCTACTAGTCAGAAGCGTCATGTATCTGATTTGGTGCAGCACCAGAGCAATTCAACGGGGAACACATGAAATATCGTCAACGATCTTGAAGATTTCAATCCAAGTTCTGCTGGAAAAACAGCAAAACACGTCAAATACTGTATCAGCCTGAATAATGCAAAGGAATTGTTTTGTGAAGAGTTCGGGTAATAAAAAACCCAAAAGCTAAACGTGCCAGGTTTATAAAGACATGCAATAAAATACCAAAGAAATGAAGTGTTTTCTTTGTGGGGGTGAATAAACAAACTTTGATGGCCAAATATAAAAAACTTAAAAAAAAGAAGACATATTTCAGTTTCAAGACTTTAATAAATCTCAATGCAGCGAAGCTCATGATTATTCTTCCTTTTTTCAGTGAGGAGCTTTAGCAGACAAAGCCGTTTTAACGTCACTTAGCTGCCATCAACACACTTTATATGAAGGACTGCAGAGGATTTTCTTGCTGCTTCCAGGTAAGAAGGATCTGTAGGTGATTTATTGCTGACATGTGAGACGGTAAACATTAAGTGGCTGAAGTCCACAGGTGGAGGACTTTCACTCCTTCCACCAGGACAAGAAAAATGTCTGATTCCCCATTTATATTCCAGGGACTCGGCTTGCTTTCAACAACACAAACATTCCCCCTCGTTCTCTTGTTCAACCTTGTAATTTTTTTCATGCCGGATAAAAGCTTTTCCACAAGGTGCCCAGAAAAGGACACCTCTGTTTAAATTCTGTTGTAGGCGATGAGGTGCGTTTGATTGCCAGAGCTGTCAGTTTCGCTGCAGCCTCGGAGCGTGGTTGAAATTGGGCTGCTGACTGAGACGACGGCATTCCTCCACATATACCAGTATCCTCCAACTGGGTGATATAAGACCCCTCAGGACAGGCACGAAACCACTTCTTCAGTTTTCTCTACCGGCTAATTTTATTCTCTGCTATTGTTCTGAAGAGGAGAAAAAAGTAGAAGAAAAAAAAAGTGATTTAATAAACTTGCTGACGAGAAGTTGTTCAACCCCTTTGCTCCTCCTCACATTTACATATTTAAGTAGGAAACTGCTAGCAGACCTGTTTGATAAAGATAATTTAGAGGCTTATATGCAGTGAGTCGGATTTTTCAAGTTACTGGATAAATTACCTTTTTATCTGCTACTATAATCAACCCAAGTGTTACCTTTTAAAGGGTCTTTTCCAGCCATTTTATAGCTCAATTAAGGGACTATGTTACCTTCAGTTGTTATAAAAATCCTACATATATCAAGTGTGACTTAAGAGAGATTTGACTTCATGATTTAATAACATTAGAAAACGATGAAAAGCTCAAAAAAGTCGATTCTGTACCATACTGCCTCTTTAATAAGGCAGCCGCCAAAAGCCCCAGGTGTTTGTCTTTTCTTTTAGAAATCTTTGCCCCACTTTTGTTTTTTCACTCTAAGAAGTATGTACTTTGGTTTTGGATATGCCGTTTGTATTTTGTAGCCACCGGCAGCAAGATTTTATCCAGTGCGCGTAATGTAAAAGTGATCGGATTCAGATTAGCGGTCCAAGAGATCATTCACTGGGAGGTTTGAAAGAAATGTCTTTCTGTCTGTTCCTTAATGGGAAGCACTACATCTTCTGAAACTTTTGAACTAACTGGTAAAGAGCCCTAATGAGAAGCAAATCGACTTCCTTTTGTCGTTTTTATTCATCTGAATAAATGAAAAGCTAAACATGTAAAAACTCCTTTCTGTTACCTTTGATTATCTTTCACATCAGGTTTCATAGGAGTTTCCTCCTATGAAGCATAAAAAAAAGCAAAGATAATAAACCTGCAAGAAGGTAGGTTGGGAATCTCTCTTCTTGTAAATATTACGACTCAACGTAAAAAAAAAAGGATGTTTTCCAGGCAGAATTGAAACATGTTTAAACCACAGAAGCAACTACATTTCTCTCTGCACCCACCAGCTCCTTCCATCACAGCAAGAGGAAAAAACAGACAACAGAAGGGGAAAAGTAAAAAAAAATAAACCCTCACCAAACTCAGTGATTCACTTCACACTGTAGAGGAGTCCTGACCCAGAATCCCCACATAAACCAACTCCATCACTCGGAAAACACTTTCCGCGTCTCAGCGAGGGCCTTTTGATCTGATAGAAGAAAAAAAAAAACACATCACGTGTTCAGTGTCGAGGTCTGGCTTCAAGAGGTTAGAGGTCACGGCTTCCTACTAATGCTAGAGGTGAAACTAATGATAGGAAAATCGTTTTTTTAGGCTAAGAAAGGGATAGCAAGGCTAAGATTTTTCTTTCTTCTTCCTCCAAATATTTTTCTTTGCGTATTTGTCTTAGAGACTGAACGCCGGGCATAAAGTGAACTAACACCAGTCCACCCCCAAGCAACCTCTCAGTGCACCATCAAGAAAGTGTGAAATATAATTGGACACCTGCACCCAAGAAGCACCAAAAATAACTCTGTGTGTTTACACCAGATTTAGGAGGGGGGCTGAGTAGTCGCAGCCAGAATATCACTGTTAGCCTTTGTTTGACTATTTGGCTGTTCATTACTCATGTCTGATTGTGTTGCCACTTCCACAGCACAGGAATACAAATGCAGCCGTTCCTGCTTCCTGAAAGCTGGAAGGAATTTCAAGTGTTTTTTTTTTCTTTTTGTAAAGAATAATATCAGTGGAAACTTCTAAAAGGCCCAAGATGAATCACTTCCAGACTTCTTCCACCTTTAACGTGAAATATATCTTGTCTAATTCGACTGGAGAAACTCACAAATGTGCTCGATCAAAACTTTAATCAATATGAAGGTGCAAAATGGTTGCGGTGACGGGATTGACCCCTTAGGAACAGGTGCTGCCCCTGAATAAACTTTTATTTATTCTATAAATAAATGAATATCTTTTCCACTCATCCACTTAACCAGGGGCTCAAACTTGGTTTATCAGTTCATTAATCTAAGTGTTTTTTTTTTTTTCCCTTTCTCTTTCTGCCTGGGGTCACCTGGTCATGTGTTGCCATGGAAATGTGCCCAGGAGCAGGACTGACAAGAAACTAGTCTGTTCAATCAGCCTCACTTGGAGAGAGAGAGAAAAAAAAAACGCACATGAGCTGACAGGAAGAGAGATGACCTGGATCGTGTCTTTGGGTTTTGTTTTCTGCTTGGTTTTGAACTTACGCTGTTTGAGTAAAATGTGTTTGTGTTTCTAGATTTTCTAGAAATTTTGTCTAACTGTGACCAACTGTGTAAGACGTGCTGGGTCTGAAAATGATTCTTCCTTTGCTTGTTGAATCAATGACCCTCTGCTGTTGAAGATGTAAGAAGAATCATTTTTTAAAATATACATTAAAAAAGAAAAATCTGCAACCTTGGATGCAGTTTTTTGTTTTGCTGCTTTTTACTTAAATACCAACTAATCTGAAGCTCTCAAAAATACACATTTGCAAAAGAAATGCAAGAAATATTGTTGAAATACATGCTGACTTAATTTCGACAATCATACAGAGCTCTTTGACTATCTTGTCATAATTTTTGTTGTTTTGCTTCTAACTTAACTGGAATAGTCACAATTTACCGTAATGAAAAAAAATTGCAGATTATTAATAATATTTTAAGAAATATAAATAAATATGGACTTACTTTCTGTCTCTTAATAATACTACAAAAAATAAAAAAATATGACCAAATCAAGAAAAGAATTTCTTTACCAGAAGAAACTATTTAATCTTTAAAATGTTTAAATTTAGCATAACTTTATTAAAGCCTCATTCTCTGATAGTTTTGAAGAACTTTTGCAAGACAAGATGTGGAATACTTAATGACAGTATAATGTAAAGATACCTCAACAAAACAAATCAAATTAAATACAAGAAAAAGCAATGAAATATATATTTTATTGTCTAAATGTCGTCAAATCTTAAAAAAATCTTGCAAGACTTGGCCAAGGTGTGCTGCTTTTCACCCTCCGATTTTTGTTTTGTCCTTTCATATCCTTTCTCTTTCATTTTTGATTTTAAACGACATGTAATTATCTCCTAAGTGAGCCATGAATTTTAATGACTGCTGCCAGTGAACAGAAATATGGAGAAGCAGGAAATCTCTTAAGAACTGAAGCATTTAAAAAGGAGTGGATGAAGGAGCAGCTTTGTTTGTCCATGTGCCCACTTCTATTTACAGTTTGGCCCAATCAATAGTTGCTCCGGGCCGTGAAAACCTCACTGAACCAGATCTACATCCCCACCTCTTACCTCTGGGGACCCGGCGAATGCTCTCGGCACACAATTAAAATTTCACACTTGATTGCATTTCACGGACTGTCAATATTGTTAAATGAATAGCATTAAAGTTTAAAGGTATACATAAAGTTAAGGATACCAGAAATGTTCAGAAAAAAAGAATTACTTATTTTCTAAAAGTACAAATATGAAGAGAAAAGGACTTTCCTGCCCCACTGTTGGTTAGATCCTTAAGAATTTTGTACTTTCAGAACCTAAATTTACTCCAACATCTTAAAAATCCTTACTTTTGGATAAGGTACGGACATTGCATTGATTAGTTTCGTCAATCTACATCAACTATTTATCTGAGCATAAATGACCAAGGTTATTCCATCAACGGATTTCTTCCTCCCTGACGGGACGAGCATAACTCAAGATGTCAATGTCACAATTCATCGGGCTCAAATTGACAAAACGTGGTTCAGGGAGCTCGAGATTATCATTTATCTGTGAACTAGTTAAAGTTTACAAGAAACATCTGCAATCAGCACCATCGACAGGAACAGATGGATTCTGTATCTTTGGAGCAGCAAACTGAGGAAAGCCATAAACCGTCTTGATTTGCATCACTTTGTGCCTTCGCTGTACTCAAATCACATCACTGAACAAACATTACTCTGGGGATGGATTATAATTTGGTTCTGTTAAGAACTTTTCCTTTTAATCTGATCTTCCCAGACTAAACATCAGACTATATGCAGTTTTACAGAGTTTGACACGTTCTGTTAAACTGCATTCAGAGTGCGTCAAAGATAATTCACATTTTATTCTTTTTTTTCTGTTTTCACACTCTTTTGCAGTCTTTCACCATATAGAGTTTGAGTTGACTGTCATGTTTTTATGCGCAAAGTAAACCCTCCATCACTTTCTGTATATCTGCCCTGCATTTCAATAACATAAATAACATCCCAGCGTTAAGTTTCTAAATATTTGGTGTGATTTCATCACACAGGAAGCGTTTCATGATGCTAAACATTCATTTAGATCAGAGATGTCCGCTCTCACTATGAGTAATCTCTGCTGATATAGAGGGTGTTAAGACAGTCACCTTAAATTTTGTAAGAGATTGGGAGAGTTATTGGACAAAAAAGTGCTGTAGTTGGAGGATTCGGTGACGAGGGCGTGAGGACACAGGCAGATCCTCGACCCAGATTATGGTCCATAATCTGGTAGCTTCAGACAGCACCTAAAATGGAAGACTGAGAAAAAAGTTTAATTTTGTGATAAGAAAAAGTTTCCTCTGCCCAGTCCTGATGGCTTCCATTACTTTTCCCACTTAGCCACAGCGGCGACTTGTCACTTAACCCCAAGTTGCACACCGATCTGGGTATTGGTGCATGAATATGTGCGCGCATTTGTGAGTGAGATTAGGTGAATATGGCTTGTATGCATAACTACAACAAATGTTATACAAATTCAATCCATTTATCATCTGCAATTGTTACTAGCATGACAATAATATCCCACTGGGGATGTTTTCTACACACCTTAGTGGAGGAAGATTGCTATTATAAAAGAAGTCTGAAAATGTGACTAAAAAGAATTTATTTATACTAATCTTTGTGCCACTTTTAAGCTTCTATTACCATCTCAGTTGTAAGTGACTTGAGCCGGTATAGAAAAGGGTAGATTTAAGCTTTTACAGTACATCTCGTGGCTTGGCGGAAAGCAAATCTCCTGATTTTCATGCTGCTGCTTTGTAGCAGTGCAGCCAAGCCCAAGCACACCTCACAGCTGAAATGACTACTTGTAGTTTCTTCTAATTAAGAAGCCAAAGTTGAAATCCTCTTGCCAGTTATTCACACCATTAGATAATGTTGTGTTTTTGCTTTGCATTCTTTATTTTCTTCCAACTAAATAACCAAACAGTTGGCGATCAGATACTGGCAACCCTGTTCATCCTGTGTGGAAAGAAGAGAAAGCAACATCCACAAGTACAGAAACGGTGACACAGCAAACTCTGTATATGTTTCAGTACCAAAGAGCTGCCACATGTATGACAAGACCCTGAAATCCAGGATCCTCTTTCCTTGTTTTGTTTTTCTTCAGCCAGCAGAAGGTTTAGTCCTCTGGGAGAAGAGTTGGCACAGGACGGCTGCTTTGTTCTACACCAACATGACAAGATTGCAGCGCTGCAGCCGCAGTGCACTAATCTGTGTCTTTCTGACCAAAACAAAAAAGAGAGCGAGGGTCCTTGCCGCACGACGTGACACGATCCCCCAGATCTGTCGATGGATTTCAAATTCATTTGACCGACCTTGTAAAGCTCATTTCACGTGCGCCACGCCACGGAGACGACATTCCAGCACGCTTCTCGCCACAGTCCGTGACTAAAAACAAACAGAATAAAGCCAAGTGAATTTTCAGAGTTGTCAGCCTCAGATAAGTGCAGAAGACAGGTTCGCTGTGAATTTTGTAGAGGCATCAAAGAGGCACGGCTTGTACAGCTGAAACCTGAATCTGCAGAGCTTGTCAGAGCCTTGGCGCCGGTACATTTTTCAACTGATTTCCAGCCAGATGGGAGGTTGAGCCACATGGTGAAAATATATCAGCACAGCAAAAAGCTATCTCGCGTGATAGATGGAGGATTTTCACACGAATTCATCATCTGTCTGCATCCATCTCCCTGTCTTACTGTTTTGGCAAATTCAACAACAGACAGAGATAATTAATTGGTCTAACTTCTCATCTTCATGCAAAGAGGTGCTTTGGTTCTGTGTTCTGGGCTCCACGGCACAAATGTGTGAAATCAAAAGCTGAACGTGGCGCGGGAACAGACGAAACGAAGGCAAGACTAAAATGGTGGAATTGGAGTTTTACATGGCTTGACACTGATTTCTATCTGAGCTGCATGTTGTTGCAGCTGATAGCGTTGATGCTTCACAGGAAGAAGGTCCGAGGTTTCTTTTCTGGCCAAGGCATTTCTCCATGGAGTCATAAAACAATCCGTGAACGATCGTCAGTTTGATGATACATGACGATTTCATTTGAGTGATGAAAGTGATCCGAATCCCTATGACAAACATAAGTGACCCCTTGTTAAATCATGAATTAACTGGGATTAACCACATTTTTAAATTCAGCTCCAGTACACACACCAAGACTCGATTTACTGTCTGAACTGAAGGTTGAAGAAATCACTTGTATGGAAGCTGCTTGACAACATGAAGCAGGTAAAAGTCTGGATTTAAATGTGAATGAGATGAAGTTGCATTACCATAAATATATCGGTTGTAGTTGAAATATTCTCGGTGTTGATGAGTTGAAAATATTCAGTGAAAAAGAGTGGATCAATGATTTAAAGGACTTTTAAGCAGTTATTACAAATACATCAAAATAGTAGAAAAATAGTTGAGATTTAAATAAAATCTATTCTGACACCTTGTATCTTTGAGACATGTGAGCTACTCCAAAGCTAACCCATTACCTACATTCAGCTTCTTTAATCAAAATTTAATTTAGACACCTTTGACTATTCATATTGGGCGTTTGAAACCTTACAAATCTGTAATTCTGGGGATTTCATCGCTGCTCATAAGCGGTCTGAGATGAGCGAGCGCTGAGGGGGTGGATCCTCGTGGCATTGTACAGTCGGGACGAAGTGACGAGAAAAGGTCATTTGCGCTAATGCAACATTTTTTACTCCGTGTGAGAGATGTCAGCGCTGATAGATGATTCAAAGGTCAGCCGTGTCGCCACGCCCCGATTGTCCTGTAGGGTGATGCAAAACAGATCTGATGACCGTCCTCCATTTTTTTTTATTTTTTTGCCCTTCATCAGGGAGCAGGCGATGGCGAAAGGCTCATCTTGTGGGCGTCCTGGACCTGGGTGGAGCTCTCTCTCTCGCACACATGATGGAATAACCTCACCTGCCACCTCACTGATGATGTTAAGTCCCTGACTGAGAGGTCAACGCAGCGGTGTCGAGGAATCCTGTGCGTCTAACTTTCATTTATTCTCTCGCCGACTCCGGTGACCTTCCCGGGAAAAATTCCTGCTCTTTTGATCAGTATAAAATACTTCCACTTTAATGAAAAAGCCTCTTGGTTTCACACACACGTGGATAAACACACAGTTCATACAAATGAATCACCCACTTGGTATGCGCAGGAGCAGCAATGATTATTGAGCAGGTTTGTAGGCATTATGCTCACATCTTTCCAGTAAACAGAGCTCATGAAATCCCTTTGTGTCAATTAGTATTTTGAAAGCATCCAGATCCAGCGTTATGCTTTATTTACAGTCTTGAATTAATTAAGTTACACACTATTGAGAGAGAGAGCTGCAAATATGAATAAAATGCACCAAAACAAATAATGAAGTGACTGTTTACTTAGAGAAGTTGCTCCTAAAGGTGTTTTGACCAAGCAACCCAGCAGCAAAGACATAAAGCAGAGTAACGCGACTTAATCGAGTTTCTGATTTAATGACCTCGTCTCGACTTCATGACTTTATGGAAGACTTTGGACTTGACTTGGATTTCCACACCAATGGCTTATGACTTACCTTGGACTTGAACCGCTGACTTGAAGAGACTTGTTATCTTACATCAAACAGAATGTGTGTTGCAAAAGGAAAAGTGCCGGGCACACAACCGTGGAACCATGCCAGGCTCACAATCCCGCTGAGGCCCCCCGCTGTTTGCCAATAATTCCTCTTCTTGTTACAAGAACCATGCTGCATCTGCTTCACTCTTCACCTGCTCTCCTTCTACATCCTACTATGAAGGCAAAAACACATATTTTGGTAGAGAAAATAATAATAATAATAATTTTAAAAAAGCCTTTTATATGAGGCATCATGATGTAAACAACAGGCAACTCTGAACCACGTTGTTCAGGCACTTTAAATGAGATTTTAAATCTAGGCAGAGGGCAGTGTCTCAGACTGAGAGACAGTTATTTGAGGACTGCAAAAGGTCATTCAATGTTAGTGCAGGAAGCCACAGCTGCCTTGGGTATGTGGGTGTTGTGTTTGGTGATGGGGCCCAAGAAAAGACAGAGAACAACCATGATGCCTTCCCTGAAAGAATGAAAATGAAGAAAAGTAAAATGTATAATTTTTAATATCTCCTCTTCCCTTTACTGTCACCTGCAAAAAATGTTTTCTGTCTTTACCATTTCGGCTTAATCAATACATCACAAATCCAATCCATGCAATGCTCCAGTGTTACAGTTTTTTGTATTTATTCAATTATTTATTATTCCCCCATGCAAATCTGAAAAATGCAACATTTTTCTCTGTTTTACTACTTATTCAGGGTGGGCAATAAGTTTTCATAAATAGAAAAAAATAAACATTTTATATTGGACAACCAACAACGTTTCTATTTTTGTGGGACTCTGTAATTGCTGCACGTCCTGGACATGGTTACGTCCACTTCGTGGTTGATCTGCAACATTTCCAGTTTTCGGAAACTTGCAAATACGTTTTGCCACAGTGTTGTGTGTGATGCTCGTTCCATGTTTTCGGTTAAAGTTTCGTGCAACCATCCGACTGCTTCCCGATCCAGCCATCAGTATAATTTCAATTCTTTGCTCTTTTGTCAAACGCATCTTCTTGGGTATCTGAAATATAAAAGAAATATACATTTTACATTCTCCTTTGTATGGAAACCTATGGCCAGCCCTGTATATTTCTTAAATCATTTCGAGATAAAGTTGAACATTTCCAGCGAGTTTCTCATAAAATTCTCATAAACTGACACAGCAGAGAAAAAATACACACAGTTTGTTTGCGCAGAGTACAACATGATCAAAAGGAAATACATTCACTTTAGAAAAACATGTGAGCTGAAAACTAGAATAGAAAGGCAACAATCCATAGCTTCCTTTCAAAATGTAAATTTACACAAAGACAGATTGATCAACATTAATAAAGGAGCTAATCTGTGCTTTATGTTTAGCTTAACAACTAAGTTATTTGTGTTTGCTAACTTAACCACAGGCCTGGACTTTGAAATGTTCTTGTTTATCTTGAGGCTTCGCTGTCACTTGCAAAACATCTAAGCACTCTTCAATCCATCACAGAAATGAAAGAATATGTAGAACGAGACAAAAGTCAAACTTTTTGACTTTGATGCTCCGACACTGCACATTGCCCTCAACTTACCGCCTACACAGTAATACATGGTGGTGGCAGTATTGGGCTGTGGGGATGCTCTCCTTCACCAAAGACAGTCAGGCAGGTACAAACTGATTGAGCAAAATATAAAACACTTAGGCAGAAAACCGTTCAGAGCTGTCAAACAGGGATGCAGAAAGACGACCACCAAACTTACAACTGATCTGGAAAGCTACACTTTGATTTATTTAAAAGAGATTTTAATTAGTTTTCCAGTCTTAGTTATAGCATATCGCGCCACGCTGCTAAACAAACTTTCTGTTCTGCATTTTGAGGTCATGTTGTCCCACTGGGGGAACTGCATGTAATACCTCTTTGAAAAAGGCATCTGTCTTGCACAAAAGACAGCTTATTGCACAAAAATCTCCCATCCACGTTCCAGAATAGCACATGCTGTCATTATGGCTGCATTAGGAGCAGAATATGCTCATATTAGCTAGAAACTATTTTTCTGTTAAATCAGCTGGAAGAATGAAATTGAAAAGTGAGCCGGTCTATAGTGTCAGCACGCTCTGAATCAGTCATCGCTGCAGCGCTGATTCAGAGAGCATCCTTAAGGACAAAGCGAAAAAAAAAAAAAAAGAAAACTGCAGGAATGGATGGACTAATAAATGATGACCACTGTACTTCTTGGACAGTTTTTTTGTTTTTTTTTCTGCTTCCCCTCTTTATGTCAATGCAGTGGCCACAGTTGAAAAGAAGATCTGATGTCTTCCTCCCAGGATGTGCGCTCTTATCACAGAACGCAGATGTCTGAGTGGGAAGCCAGCGGGCTCAGGTCTGTGATGAGAACGGCTCGTTATGAGCGGTGGCACCCGGTGCGAGCGCTGCCTTCCGAAGGGCAGACGGATAAATTATTCAGCCCCAAGTTTTGCATCAGCACGGCTCAGATGGCGCCACATGAGAGGGATTAATTTATGCAGCATCCATGAGAGGACAATAAGCACTGTCTCAAAGCAATGAGTTCAGTGAGAGGTGTTCATGTGGAGAGGCGACTCTCTGCTCCTTATGCAGAAACTGCTAATTGTTAACGCGCTGTGCAAGATGGTGGCTTTTAGTTGAGTTTGTTAAAGTGGAGTTCTCTGAAGTAGTTATAACCAGACAATATCTCAGCTCCATTTAACACCTTACATTTCGCTACTCGGAGTTGTTTGTTTGTGGTGCGCCTGTGTGTGTCTGCGTCCACAAACTCCCTGTTGACGGATTAAAATACTTATAAATAGAGCCCAGAATGTGTGTGTATTTAACATTGAACATTAATGGCTCTTTAATAGGCCCCTAATGAGATCTCACTTTCCACATATGGTCGGGTTGACTTCTGGATCCCAGCTGGAGGCTGTTCGCTATCAGAAACAAAATAGCTTCTGTTTTGTTTGAAATTGTTTTAAAACTCTTAGCAATTTTAGACATGTGCTCACTTTTTATGCTTTTGGGGTGTTTTTTCTGATGGAGTGGTTGAAAAAATAGTTTTAGATCATCAAGGTTTAGAATCCTTCGGCAAAGTGGAGAAGGATGTTTTGTTTAGAGCTCTCTTTAAATTGATTTTCTTGGCAAGATACATTGGAACCAAACTTATTTAGCCTTTTATAACATCTTTTAATTTCATGTTGAGGCTACAGTTTGCGATAATAAGATTGGGGAACGGCGTACTACTTCTCTGCAGTTAATAAATCATAAAGAATCCCAATCGTCTGACTGCAAATATCTTTAATTATCATCCCAGTACACTGATGGGTTTTTACCGCAACACGGTGAAAAAAGTGAGGCGCATGCTTTCATTGATAACATGTCAATACTGCCCAGGCCGCAGAAATGGCAGCTTCACATGTGCCTGAACGACTTTGACAGCAGCAGCACAAGTGAACCGATATTGTTTGACTGACATGGCGGGGGTGAGGCGATGTTAGAGGAGAATTAGAAGATCATTAGCATTCCATGACATTTTCTCATCCATCCAGCAAGCAGAGGCAGCCTGTAAACAAAGTGCCGTCGCGGTGCATGGCAAGGAGAAAAGGGAACAGAATGTAATGTAAAGCGGCATTGTTTGGCAGCTCGGATACCAGGTGCACATTCTAATGCAGCTCTACGGGGCAACCTCTGGCTGGCTGAAACAGAGGAAGGAGGCGATAAGGGAACGGACAAATGGAACATGCAGCAGGGTAATTGAAAGTGCCGAGGATTTTAAAGGCCAAATGCTACCAGAGGTTATCAGCAGCAAAAACAATCTGAATATTTTATGGGACTAACTTATTATCTGGACAAAAAAAAAAAAAAAAAAAAAAAGAGGTTAGTTGCGCTTCACAGAGGTTACACAAGACAGAAGCGAGATCATAAAGGCCACGAGTAAACTTCAGAATGCATTTAACAAAGTGGAAAATTACTTGAAGGAGCAGCGTTTGGATTATTTACCCAACAACCTTCATGAGGGAAATGCTAGCTTCAACTCTGCAATGTTCCTTTAATGATATTTTTCTTTTAATGAATCTGGAGATACAAAAAAAAAAGGTCAGCTGCTGGATATTAGTGAAGGAGCTTACATCACTGCTTTTGTAACAAGGGCAAACAAACCTCAGACTCAAAGCGAGAGAGCAGTGAAATGTGACATAATGTTTTTCTGATTGCCCATCACAGAGCTGCCAACTCCCAGCTCCGCCGTGGCTGAAACGCACAAACATCGTTTTGATGGCCGGGTGTGGAAGGATGCTACATGCTCACGGTTAGCACACCCACACATCCCACGCAGCGCGCACGCACACACACATTCGTAGCCTTCACTAAATCAGTGGGCAGCCCAAGGAAAGCCCTGAGGCTAAAAGAAGACTGATGGCAAGAACCGCATCTCATTAAACTCTCCCACTGTTCCTCCGGGGAAGGAGATAGATAAACAACACAGCTGGCAGATTCCTCCACCACTGGCAAATAGAAAACTAACCTTTAAGGTGTACAGTACGCCTCTGCCCTGGGGAAACAAGTGGACCCACAGCAAAGGCAAAAACTACACTGAGAGCAGAACATCTTTTCTTGACACTCTTCACCGTACTTTCCAATAATTTATGAATAGACAACTGCAGCATTGCCTTTTAATATCATCTTTTAAATATGAATGAGAAGGTTGAAGGGATGGGAAATGTTTACACCAGTCCACCAAACTGCAGTTGGATCATCTGAAACGAGAGTTGGCTGAAATGAACATGGTAATGATTTACAGGTGGGCTGACCTTCTTGTCAACAGCAGCGCAATGGTTCAATGTAATGTTTCCCAAGCTGCTCCGTCTGTGTAAGATACACCAATATTTAAATGTGTCACCATAATAGCGTTTACAGTGCCAGTACTTTGTCTAAAAGTAATTAACTTAAGCGTTTATTATAGCTTTGTGTTGCTCTATCTCACTCTATCCTTTTTCTCCCCTCACAGCTTCATTCTTCTCATATAATGGCAAGCTTGTAACATTTAATGGTGATCTTGGAGCTAAATCATTTTAATTCAGTTCTCCCTCATCAAAAAAAATGTGTGACAAAAACATGGTGTCAGGGTTTGAATTTCTTGTGCTTCTCTGTAATCCACACGGGGTCCAAATACTTTACAGTGATGCTGAAACTAGGATGTAATTGGCTGTTCAAACAGTTCAATTATACCAAACATTGGTCACACCTGGTTTATATTGATAAAATGGTTCAAACTTACAGCCACCACAAAAGCAACTCAGGAGATATTTGACTAAATATTAGGTATGTTTGTGAGCCTGTATGCATAGTTTTGAAAGTGTGGACAAGAGAAAAACCCAGGAAAAACATAATATCTTTTTTTTGGCTCACTTTAATGTTTCAGATTCACAAAACTATGACTAGGGATTTCATTTGGAAGATGGGAATAAACTATTCAAACCAATCGGGCCCCATGCGGAAATCTCACCACCTCTTTTGTTAAGTCATGACTTTACCATCACTCTGGAAAGACTTATGGTATTCACAAAGAACTAAATACCTTAAACCACATTTGCAGGTTCACCTCTGAATTGTAAAGGAAAGAAGAAGGTTCCTGAGTAAAAGTCTAGGGTTTGTTGTTTCCTGTTTGAGACGCTTCGGACAGGAAGTTCATGCTTAAAATCTCTACGTTATTGCTAAAGTAATAAGACTCTAATGTAAAAGTGTCCAACACTTGATGGAGAGGGTGGCACAACCAGCTATTAGGTTTCCCATTAGTTTTTTTCTTTTTTTGCTTAAGAAATTAAATGAGCATTTTAAAACTACTTTTTGCTTCATGTTTACAATCTGATCTAAAACATTGTTTTTTGATCGTCTTAATTATTTAGATGCGAGATAAAAGCAAAAACAAAAGAAATCTGTGAGGGAGCAGACAGGAAAAGAAGAGTTCAGACTAATGATTTAAAGTCCCAGAGGTTCGTATCGTAACGAGCCCATAACGAGCATTAATAAACGTCTGGCTAGATCTGTACATCCGGTGTTTTTGAATAAGTCTACCTACTGAAAGTTCAACAAGGCTTTTGTTTCTTAAAAATGATTTTAGGTGCATAGCGTTTTGTTTCATCTCTGTTGGCTTACTAGTGTCTTATCTGCTACTTTAGGTAAAAGGTATAATTTTATTTATATAGCACATTTTCAGCAACAAGAGGGAATACAAACAAAATAACAAACCAAAGGAAAGAGCAAAAGAAGAAAAAGCTAATAATGTCGATCCAAAGTGTATAAACTAGATACTCCTATTCAGTGTTGGTAGATAAGTATAAGTAAGTAAGTATCCTCTGGTCTAATTCATGTTCTGGGTTGGGGGAATAGGAGTCTAAAAAATAGTTGCTGAGGTAGATTTTCTGGATTCCAAGTTTTAATCTCTGTTCTGGGTTGCTAAATAAGTGTAAGTAAGTATTCTCTGGACTTTCTAAGTGTGCTCTAAATTTGTAAAAGTAATGAGTACTAATAAAAACTAAATGTTCCTGTTCTGGAAGAATTTTTTCTGGATTCTAAGTTCGTTCTAATTTCTTTTCTGGGTTGCAATAATAGGAGTCTCTCTGCATAATAATCTAAAAAATAATCTAATATTGATCTAAATAGTGAGTACAGTATCTAAAATATAAGCTAAAGAGTGACTAATAAACCAAAGTTTCTGGATTCCAAGTTTGTTCTAATTCATATTCTGGGTTAAAAGTGAGTACTCTGCAGTTCTAACATAAATAAAATAAAAAAAGAGGAAAGGACTCATTAGGGAACATGGCAACATTCAGACAAAACCAAGGATAAAAGGACAGACTCATTTCTGAACCCAATAATCAAGGTATTGATCAATTAGTCCCATCTTTATCTTGCCCAGGTCATAAAAAAATAATATTTTAGACGTTTAGAAAGCAACACATTTTATAATAAATAAGAAATAGCCTTGTGAGCCTTTAGGGATTTTGCTCAGGACAACTTATCAGAAAAGGAAGTCTGGTACTGTTCATTTCAACAGGACTTTCTGCTCACGTTGCCACTCTATCGTCGAGCCGCTCTCAGCTGTGCCTGACCTGGCTGACCTTTGGATGACTCCTCAAGGGGCTCCACACAAACTATTATCCGGTGTCTTTCCCTTAGATGTGTATTTCTCACCACAATAAAGTCCCAGACTCGCATCTCCGGGAGGAAAACTTGCACTTCTCACAAAAAAAAAAACAACAAAAAACTCCAAACTTGGAAGTACTGTCAAAAGAACAATTTGCACAACACAAAAGCTTTTGTTTCCAGGCTTCTGAGTGGAAGACAGCTTGTCACTTTGAGAATGGCTCAGCTTTCTTTCTGAGAAACCACAGGGACGGAGGTGTCAAGCGCTTACAGCTAACGGGGAAAGAATGGTTTGTGTTTAAGCATCAAACATAAGATGCATAATCAGAATTTGAGTTTATTTTATTTAATAAACTTTTTCTTTTGAACCGCATATTTGTTCAGGTCATACGAATATACAATCAAATTTGATCAATTACCAGATGATACTGCTGCAAATGTTTCTTTGGGGAAAAATGAAAAACAGTTATGACCAGTGGAAAACTTCATGTTTATCTAATATGTAACCTCGCCGCTTTAAAATGAACTTTTGTTGGTCGTCTTTCAGCAGATCTCTATTCACATAAGATAAACCGACGTCGGTCTCGTTTCTCCACAGAGTGGCATTAAACTCTGTAGCTCTGAAAGAGTCAGTGATTCTTTGGAGAAAAACGGAAAGGAAAAAAGTGCAAATGTTTTCCCTCACACTGTTAACCTCCTCAGTTTTTACCACTACATTCATTAGTTACTGTCAAAAACCCCCACTAATTTATCGCTGAAGCCACACAAAACACAGCTTTGGCTTTGATTTACAGTATGCCTGCATGTGAGATTTATGCAACCTGCAATTCATTTCCGTTCAACACATTTGAGCTGAAACGAAGCGCAGCGTTTGCCAACAGTCTTTGGTTTCTATGCCAATGTGAACAGACTGAATCTCCTGGCAGAATCCCTGAGGCAGAGCCCTAGTTATTTTGTTACGTCTTCCACGGCGGTATTAAATTTCAGCATGGCAGTATATTGTAGGAAAAGTCCAGAGGTGGATGGAAAAAAAAAAAGCCCTCCATAAAAATGTTTTTTATTTCACATTTCTCAAGTTTATTCCTCATTTCATCATATAAACGGTAACAGTCAGAAGTTTTTGGACAACAGAACATTTTGTTGCTGGTTTGACGTTCTGTATCTTCGATTTGCCACATTACAACTTTTTTTTTTTTTTGTCCTTCATTCTTGATTGTGTTAAATTTTCAGGTAAAATCTAAATCAAGCTGAAACGAAGTAAAAAAAGAAAAATTTTCACAGCTTTTTTTTTTTTTTTGGCATCTAGACCCTTTTGGATGAAGGATATTAACTGGATCTGATGTTGTTCACCTGGTTTTAGTAAGATAACAAAACACTGACTCTCTGTTTTTGTTTGATTTTTTTCCTGTGATAATTTTGTTTGCAACTTCCAGGGAAAATAATTACGGTCTCTTGCAAAGCAAATATGGCTTCTACATTTCAAACTGGATTACGTAATCCTTCCTGCACTTTCACTTTTTAAAGATCGCCAGGACGACCAAAAGAAATTGACTTTGAGCATGTATACTGTACCAGCACATTTATCTGCCTTGTGAAACTGCACTGGCACAGATGAGGAACAAAAACTGCAATTTAATTGGGTATTGCTCTGGCATTTTCTATATGCTCTCTAATTGTGCGTTTGACTTTTTAAAGTGGCGGTGGCAGAACAACGTGGCGGAGAAAAGATCAGGAATCGGTGATCATAGAAGAACTACATACATTACGTTACAGTTCTTAAACCTAAAAATCACATCTGATCTGCTTCCAGAAATGCTTTTAATCATCTCCATAAGCTTAAACTTATTCTCTGGTGGTCGGTTGCAGCTGAAGCACAACTGGGAAAAAAAATTTTGGCTTTTAGTTGACAAAGTAAATGTAGGAAGTACACAGGTTTTATTAATGTTAGCCTTTAATTTTGATGCCATATTCGTTGTCTTCTGGTGACAAATGAGCACAGTAATAAATCCCTGAAGTTTCCAGAGCAGGCTACTTTATGTGTTATTATTGAAACAAACAAATATATTTTTATTAATACATCTCACTACAGCCGTGTTGCACATACTGGTCTGTATCTAGAAGCTGCAAGCACAATAACTTGTACATGACCAGAATATGGGAGAAATATGGGAGATAAACAATGTAAATATGTCAAAAATCATGAATTTTGCTGTTTTATACTACTGCCATCATCAACTGATGTTCTTTATATACATATAATCAACTGCAGTATCAGATTTTGGACTGAATTGGACAGCATGTAAGTGCATCTAAATCAAAACATGGGACTGGATTTTTGTTGCGTTAGCTTAAAACGCTTTGAGATAACATTTGCTGTGAATAATTTTGGTAACACTTTATTTGACGGGGTGCGCATAAGACTGACATGACATTGTGACACATGCCCTGTTATGAATATGACGGAGTCTTCATGAATGTTTACGACTGCTGTCATGAAGTGTCATTCGGTAAATAATAACACATATAATGCAAATTGACCATGTTAATGGACTTTTAATAGAAGTTTTAATGCAACTTTGCATTAAATGTGTCATTATTTATTGAATGACACTTCATGACAACAGTCGTAAACATTCATAAAGACTTCATCGTCATGACGGGTGTTATGTCACGTTTATGACAGTGTCATGTCAATCTTATGCGCAACCTGTCAAAGTGTTATAACAATTTTAGTAAGTTTCTTGACTTGTGTCATGCAAAGTAACACTGAAGTGGCAAATGCAAATAAAATATTTCTTTTCTTTATTTTTTTTTCAATTAGTTGCAGGTATGGCACAAAATGGGTGATAAAATCCAAAGAAATACAACGAGAAAGAAGCCTGATCAGTCATAGATATCAAGCACAAAACAGAGAAGAATGACAGGTCATCATTACAAGGCGTCTCCACAGAACAAGATGAACGACGTCACTGAATTCACAGCTTCCTCGTGTCAAATTTCATTCTTCCAATTGTGTTTTCATGTTTCAAAAGGGAGACAGGAGGAGTCTCTTTAGCATATTATAGTTTTTAGTATCGCATAAGCTGGAATTGATGTGAAAAAAAAACAAACAAACATATGGCCTCTCCTTGGCCTGTGCTTCCTGATCAGAAAATAAAAGACAAGAAGAAGAGAAAAGCCATCAACATGTAGAAAGAGTCGCTGTGGCGGTGATGAGGCAGTTTACAGACCTGTGATGCCGTCAGGCTGAGCGGTGATGGCATCAAATGGTGACATACCGCTTCTTCCTGACAGTGTAAAACAGGATATTGTGTCTGCCGCTCTCTCACTATTCAGTGAAATACACCAACTTTCATCCTAGATGTCTCTCTCTCTACCAGGAAAGTAAAACTTTCCATATTAAGGGGCCAACTTGATCCTTAAAACGCCAATAATAGTAAAAAAAATAAAAATCATGCAGGGTTTGTTCCTTTTTGAGCCCTTTGAATGAACTGACTTCAAGTTTTGGCTCACCACAACACAGTTTTGTTGGATCATTGCTGTCTCACTAAAATGCTCTCTGTGTTTTTCTAAAATCACTGTGTTGTGTATTTCTACTCATAAAGGGGCAGAAGGCTACAATTACTATATCAGATTTACATAGTTGGAGAAAGCAGATATTTACTTGAAATGCGCAAAAAGACAATGTTTTTCTCTCATTTCTGACCTTAAATCAGCTTAAAACTCATGTTTTGCTCATGAGTCGGCCTACAAACCCAACTCAGTTCTCATTGGAGGAATTAGCCAAAAGTTCTGCAAGCTGTTGCGAGAAGCTTGTGGGAGGATGGCCAAATATCTGGCCCAGGTTTTTACTGGGAAAAACCCGATTCTAACTAATTTTATAGAAATATGTGTAAACTTCTAAATAAAAAAATCTGAGAATCACTTTCTCTTATTTTTGACATTTGGCAAACAGAAACAGTTTTGGTAACTCTGACCTGAAACAATTTCGGAGTGAGAGGAAAAACAGTTTGTTTTCTTATACTGTGTGAGTTTAAGTAAACAACACAATGTGTCAAAGCCCTTCTTAAGTTGTACTGAAACCATTTTCATTCTGAAAGACATGTTAGGGATCTTATTTTGTAGAGACCCCTGACGACACTGGGTCTTTAGACGTAAAATAAAACAAGAAAAAGGACTAGAGTTGACAATAATTGGGGGATCTTGTAAAAAATACCCAAAAGAAGCCACAAAGGGACATGTTTTCCTGAACAAAACATAACTCTTTAAACTAAGTTTGTTTCAATGTGCACTTTATGTTATTACAAGGTATGCACTTTTAGGAATTAAGGCAGAAATCCTCCTATAAATTACATTTTGTCCCACAGCGGCTTGTCATGGTTCTACACACATGGATAAATTTAATCACATTTACTAAAGAACTGGGAAATTGTTAGAATATATTTCATGTTGCAGTAATTATTTTCCATCTGCTGCCTGCAAAAAAAAAAAAAAAAAAAGCTCCTGACAGACCTCATCCCTGTGATGCTGCTGTACCTCCAGTTTAATGGCATTAAGGTAAGCACTGGATACATTCATGCACAGTTGCATTTTCGATCAATGTTTTCTACTAATGTCAAAATAAGTAACAGATATTTGGAGAAAATAAATAAATTTAAGACACACCAGCAATGAGACTTTATGCAGTTTTTTTTTTGATAATCCTGGACCAAAGCCTATCTGACAATAGGTTACTTTATCTCTCTTCCCTGGAATGAAAAAATTGCTCTATCAGTAAAGATTATAAAACTGCATTATAGCAGAAAAAACAATTTACTGCAGCATGCCTGCCGTCCTCCACCATCCAAATGTTATTGCCTTTTGACTGCAGTAAAAGTTGACTTGAATCACTTGTTTTCTACTGCAGGATTATATCTAATGTGTGACCAGCACGATGTAGAGGTTTGCTTTCTGACCCAAACAATATGTTTGTTTCATTATTTGTCCTTTCTGCAGACTGGAGTACCATCATGTTTCTTCTTATTGTTTAAATTCTCTATATATTCCAACCAAAGTGTAATGTGTGCTAGTCTTAAGGTCCAGTATCAAGATATTGAACTGAGGAAACCTGCTGACGTATTAAATGGGTTAGACCAAAAAGTAGATTCAAAGGGATTCAGTGATAACTGCGGTCTAACATTAATAAGCTGAAATATTGCTTCAAAAATGTTTTTTTCATCAAAAATATGCATTTAATAGATTTTTTTTTACAGTTCTACATCCTTTTGAGATTTGCCTTTGTTATGCCACCAAAAAATTTCTTGAAATCTAAATCTGCTAAGGGTATAAATAGTCAAATCTATATCTATGCAATTGTATTTGAATAATTTAGAAGACAAAATTCTCAGAAAAAAAGTTAACCAATTTAACTGCAGATTTAAGAAAAAACTGTTGGTGTTTATTAGGAAAGATAATCCCTGAAAAAATGAAGTCACTCTGATAGAAACAAAATCTGATTAGATGAACTTTAGCCTATTATCAGACGAGTAAACACTGATGCTGTTTTGTGTACAGTGTTGAAAGCACATTTATCGCATCATATTTTATTTGCTGCATTTCAATTCTTGCTGATCCATTCGATATGAAGGTGGAGCTTTACACTGGAGAAAAGGAAGAAATGTTTTTATTTTTATTATTCAGAGAGAAACCAAAAGAACATACATGTCACAAATGTGATGGTGGAAAAACAATACCACAAACCAAATATATTTGCCACTTAATATTAACATCCAGTTTTAATTTGAAACAAAAACGAATGTCCTGCTTTTCATTTCTGAAGCCTGTTCACTTTCGACAGATTCGCTCATCTCTTTACCATTAAGATAACTCATTAAAACCTGCAAGAAGCACAAGTGACCCACATTGTTTATATTTTCAAAGCCTATTATTTCAAACAATGGTACTTAGTCGGAGGTATTTTTACTCAAAGAGTAGATCAGGGCTCAGAGTGTAACCCACTTTTTACAATCACAATGCTCATGTACAAAGGCAAAAGAATGGCTTTAAATTAGCAAAATGCACAAAAATAGAAATGAGGGATAGGGTTAGTGCTGCAGCGTAAAACCTCTTTCATCTAGTGAGGTGACTTAGGTCAAATGTAAATTTCCAGTTAGTCAAATTTAAATGAAAATCGGATGAGGTCTGTCACAGAGCTCGCACGCTAACATACTATTTCTTAGTGCGATAAAATTTGGACCTAGTGGAAAATATCCATGTTCTCCCTTTCAAGTGATAAAAATAACAATAAATCCACAAATGAACTGAATGCCAATTTAAATTCAAATATCTGAAGTCTAGTCAAACAGAAATGTATACTTTGTCCAGGCCCACTAACTTCCTTTCCCCCAGGAAAAAAAAAATGGCAACTCAGAATTTAAACACTTTATTTTATTAAGGAATAAACAGACAAGATATAATGCATTATTTAACGTTTTGGAGGAGATGGTTAAAAGATTTTGTGGTTGTTGGACAAACTGCTTTTTCTCACTTGTTTTCAGTCGTAGGCTATTCCAGTAGCATGACACTGGTACCAGTAGAAAACAGCTTCCCAGAATGTAGAAATCATTCATTACCTAAAGGAATCTTTGAATTAAATGTCGAAGCATTTATGTTTTAAAAGGGGCTGTTGTGGCTGTTGTGTGCCAATCTGGTGTACTGCTTAGGGGTATGAAAGCAAGTATTTTTAATAAACTCACATTGATACCAATAACAATGACTTTGCACGGATACTTTGGCACTTTTTGTTCTCTACCACATCATTAAGTGATACGGATGTTTTAACTGAGCTCGTAGTTTTGGAAAAACTGCTTCAAAGTCGTCATCAGACAAATCTTTTACGCTTTATGGTGCGTCAAAGAAACTAGAAAGTCTGCATCATCAAAAGCACACGGGAAAAAAAAAAAACAAAGAAAAAAACGTGATTTAGTAAAACATTACATCTAGTCAGAGTGTAAGGTTAAAAAACGCCCAAGAACTTCATATACATTCAGTGTGATCTGAAATTGAAAATGACTAAAATAATAATAATAAAAACAAACAAAACAAAACATAAATCTATGGATAAAATCTTTGATAAGCATATTTCTCTGATAATATCATACAGACCAAAACATTATTGTATGGATGCCCTGAAATGCTTGTCATCCTGCTCTGTTTTGCTTATAGCATATTTATCTTCTTTACATGTTTCGGTTTCTTATAACAACTATTGTACACAGCTTTATGCTCACACACAGACACACCCTACTCAGACTAATCCAGGCTTTTACTGAAGAGGCTACATATGTTGAACCACGTCTGCATTCATGGAGATTTCATTTATGCTCTCGGCTGCAGTGGCGGCATTATAAATATGAACAATATAAGTAGAAAATGGACAAAATTTCCTGTCGAACACGCACTTGAGTGACGAAAAGCCTGAATCCGTGAGAGTAGGCCCCGCATGTGTTGAGAAATATAAAGGAATATTATATTGTCGAGACCTTAAACTGTAGCTTGTGCTTCCTGTACTCCAACATAAAACATTTATCATAAACCTTTGAATAGAACTTCTTGAACATTTACAAGTTATACATGTACCAAATTGGTTTACTCCTTATGCTTCCGTCGGCTTTGATATTTCAACAACGCAAAGGGAGACAACAAGAAGAGAAAAGGAAGTTTAAGCCATCTTCAAAAACAAAAAGAAAGAAAAAGAAGGAAAGAAAGAAAGAAACAAGACACAAGTCCTCAAAACCAGCAATGAACGGAACTCTTGATATTGTTGATTTCTTTTTTTTTTATAATACATTTTTTAAAAACCCCGCTGGTTAAGGTTATGGTCTCAGGTAGATCTTCCACAGTCAATCTTCACAGTTTGTGTAAAAGCAGAGAAACATTCTCGCTAGAGTAATAAAATATCTCGACTATTATTATGGTCACTATCCCTTTTTTTGATTTCGATATTGTTCCATATAAATGGGGGTGGAGGCGGGCGAGCGGTGTCACCCTGGCGAGGAGCCTGCGGTCCCAAAGTTTTTGCTTCCCTCCCTGTACAACTCCATGTTTTATTCAGCAGTTGCTCTTCTCTTTCTTTTGTTTAAAAAATACTCGCCCACAGGGAAGGAGGATTATGAGAAGAGAGTGGGGTATTCATTCCTTGAGATGTCTTTATCCACTTGCTTGATCTTCAACCGTCTTCCAGAAGAAGAAGAAGAAAAAAAAAACAACCAAATCCACAGCCTCACTTTTTCCTTTTTTCCTCCACATTGCTTCCGAACGTGTGGTAGCCGGTTGGCTGGCCCTCACGTTAAATAAGAAAAAAAAATAAAAATGCAACGGCTCAGGCATGTCACATACACACACACACATGGAGTCACAGGCAACCGACTGTCCCATGGGGAATATAATCACTGAGCAGCTCCACTCCTGTACTCCCTCTGAGCACGCGTTGCCTTCCCTTCAGCACTTGTGGGGCGAAAGAAACGATAGAAAATAGCCCATCAAAAGAAACATGAACAGAGACTTGTTCAATGTTGATCAACACTCAGGCTCACGATTCGGTTTGTAATCTGAAGGCACTTTTGTTTCATGGCAGAAAGTAAAGTGGCTTCTTTTCCACAGGCAGGTCCACTAAACGGATCCCTCTCTCCTTCCTGCCTGTTTCTTCTCTTCCAAACTCTTTTTGAACACATCTTGCTTCTTCTTCTTTATTTTTTCTTTTCCCTAATTTGAACTAGCTGTGTACAACTCTGCTGATCGTTCTGCCTTTTTTTGTTATTTTTCCCTGCCACCACACTGTCCATTGGCCACTTGGACTCGTGAGCACAGTGTTGTCAGATATGTAGGCAGCTACAGGGGAATAAGCAGACATAACTAAATGTTGTCAGATTCCAGGTTTTTCTACAGAAGAGCACCAAGCAGATGAAGAAATGCCAAAGTGTGGTGTGAGGCTGGGCTAGAGAGAAAACAAAAATGGTGGCGATTGGCATCTACTGCAAGAAAATGAAGATAAAGATACACAAGGAATGGTCTGATTCCACCTACTTGAAAGGAGGGAAAAGGTATTCAAAATTCAAAAAGTCAGCATTATGTCCGTTCCGCTGCCATCCAAAGATTTTTTTCCATTTCTTCGCAAAAAGGATTCTTGTGCTTCGCAAACTGATTTCCCTCAACCCATGTAAACTCCTCTTTCTTGTGCTCGTAAAAATCATCCCAAGTCCTGCGTCGAGGAGTGTTTTACATAAAAGAGGTCTCTTCAAATGGAAAAGTAGCATGTGTTCTTTATTACTTTTTGTCTCGTCTTGCTTTCACAAACTCTACCCCGCCCTCCCCCCGTGGTCTGTGGTCCCTCCGGGGACCCGGATGCTTTCAGTATGCATGAATCTTTGGTGATTGGATGCTGAGGGTATAGCTCACAGACGGTGGGTCTGAACTCTCTCCTCCGAGATGACGAAGAAAAGGGGTCACCTTTGACCTTCCAGGAGGGTCAGCACCAAGGTGGTGCAAAGCAACCATATATGGGAGGATGTGGACAGAGCATTGGCACTGATATCTAAACAAGGGGAACAAAAAAGGAACTGTCAGCTTTATGCACACTACTGAAATAGACTAAAGGACACATTTTAAGGAATAAATACAACATGACTGTAACAGTAACACAGATATTATAACCTAAAATCCAGATAAATCACATAGTCTTATCCACGACTTCTCTAAGTTGGAGCTGAAACGAGACTTCCAGACTGACTTTAGTTGTACTTTAAGTGGTTTTCCCTTTGCTGTGGAGCACAGCACAACATTAATAATATCTACATGTCAAAGTTTAATTGAGTTAACGGAGTTATTCTACGGCAGCAGCGCGGCTATGGAGGACATGTAGAAGAACAGTCTTTTTGCCCTCCAGCTTTGTCCGCATGCACAAAATTTCCTTATGTAAACAATAACATGCAGAGGATCTATGTTTATATATCTGATTATGATTAAGTCAATGCCTCAACAACTATGAACCTCACAGCAAGTCACTGCATTAGATATATGTGTAGCTCAATGGAAATCTAATGCTTTACTTGAAAAGCATTAGATTTACAAGTAAACTAACCCAAGTATTTACTTGTGTTAGATTTAACCATATTTGTTCTAAAGAAAAATAAGTACACTAGCTAGCAAGGACCTCGTTAAACTACCATCTGTATGGAAATAATAGTAAACTTTCCTTCTGAAACAAATACTTGATACTCAAAACCTCAAACTATTCTCTTTAACACTTAAACTTGAGTCTTTATCAGTTTTTCTGAAGCTTACTACCAGGGCAACATGAGTGAGAAATCACCTCCTTTTAGTTCCTTCTGAGAAGCTGCTTAATATTCTCTCTTACATCACCTAAAGTCATGTAAGATTCATCATCTGAGATTGAATTCCATAATTCATAATCCTCTACCCTCAATCTGGGTGACCAGTCCTTTCACTTTCTATGAATTAATGTTGTCACTCCTAAGCACAATGGATCCAAATAAATAAGAACGTAAAATAAAAACAATGCAGTAATAAAAGCAATACATCTGGCAGTCCAGATTTGCTTCTGCTTGATTTGTGTTTTTGATTATTTTTCTGCCACTTAAGTAAAAGGAAATAATAGATGGGGCTGTTGTGTTTGTGAAATATTTAAGCTCAACTCTCTTTCCGGCCATGAATAACAGGAATTAAATCAAAACAGCAGCGTTTCCCCAGCTGACAATATGACCTTGTCAACTGCCGGCCATTTTCTGCTGCCCATTTTCTGTTTTTGTCTTGTTTGTTCCTGAGGTGCAATTACTGTGCCCCACTCGGCCAGCAGCATGGCTATCGTTCATGTGATTACAACCTTGTTGCTGTGGCAACCATGTTTCCTCCATGAGAGGCTGGGTCGGCGCTGCGAACTGTCTGAGATTAGATTCTGTAAATCTCAAGTATGTATGGCGATGCAAACAGAGAATGTGGGGCTCAGATAGGAAAGAAAGAAAGGAGCAGGAGGATGCTACTCACTGGGCGGTGGATCTCGACACTCCCCTTCTTCGAGTGTGATATCGTCGATGGCGATGTCCCCCTCGATTCCTGGGCCCCGGATGCCTTCGAGAACAACCTACAGAGTAAAAAAAACAACTTTTATTATTAAAAAAGGTGCCAGATGTTGGTGAAGCAGTGTAAATAGTATCAAATTAAATGTATGAGCAGGTAACAAATGAATCTTTCTGAAATTACTTCTATGCAATTATAACACTTCTTTTCTAGTTCCGTCAGCATCTGCAGAAAACAAATAATTTATAGACACAGGCAGAGACTCAGATAAAGGGCAGAGTAGGAGCTCACAGGATTGATTACTTTTTTGTCTCACCTGGAAGGACGATGTGGGATGGATGCTTACTTTGGCCTGCTTCCACCGGTCACCTTGGTTACCACTTAGTGACCACACTGGAGCCTCTAAGGTCATTTGGCCCTTTTGCTTTAGAAAGGCATTAAGTTTTCCTGTGTGAAGCAGAGAGAGAGAGAGAGTGACAAGCTTTCTTAGGCTATGCATCAGTGAAATAACACTTGCATTAAGTGGATCATTATTACTAAAGAACCAAACAATCCTTACCACCTATAAGGTTTCAGCTGTGTGAAGAAACTGTGTGTTTTTTTGGATTTTTAGTCAGTCATCATTTCATCAAAATGGGTACAGAGATGCCCCCACACAGGGCTAGACTAAATAATAATAGAAAAAACCCAGACTGCTTTGTTTTTATGCGTTTTCTTTTGTTAGTTGGAATCCAAACGAAGGTGTTAAAAAACAAGAAAACAATGAAATGAACTATCTAAGGGATGCAATTAGTCTGCTGTTTCTCGAATGTGCATTTTAGTCCAAGGACTTCCTTTTCCAAACTCTAATAAGGTATGAATGGTTTTGTTCTGTTTTGTCCACCAGCCCCCACAACAGCAACACACTTTAGAGAAATACTAGTTTGTTCAAAATGTTCCACAAATCATCCCCGTGTAACAAGCAAAACCGCGGCTTAAGACACGAGAACTTTATCAAGACAAAGATGTTTCCAAGACCGAATGCGACCAGATGCAGAGTCGCTTCAATGATAAATAAAATGGAAAACTAAATGAGGCACCAGCTGTGATCTGAAAGCTGATTTTACAGCCAAATCAAGCAAGACATTTCACCAACAGTTTCAGCGATTTTATTAAGAGAATCTAAAGGAACAGTAGACATTTTGTTATCTTTTTAATGTCAGGATTTAGGTTTCAAAATGGCAGATACAAGCCTGTGATTATAAGTAACTAGTTTATTCATGGGTTAAAATGATCCCTATAGGGAAGCATGGTAGTGACCGCATCATGGTTTGTGAATACCTTTGCACTTTAACACTGAAGGATAGTGGAAATGAGCTTTTTGGTCAGAATTGAAGCCCGGGTTAAAAAAGCCATGAAAACAAGAAGATTTTTCTTTTTCTAAGTGACAAATTGAAAAGGATCTAAACAGAGAGATGTGAAAGCTCCTTAATCTTCCCCACACACAAAGACTTAATTGAGTATTCAGGTTGCAGTCATTTAAATGGGAATTTAAGAGTTATAATATCTTCTGCTTCCAGTCTCTTGAAATATTTATATTCTCTTGCACATAAAGCCAAGCCAAGCAGTGACAAAGGTTAAACTTGGGTCGTATGAATTGATGCATTTATTAGGTGTTGCAAGTGAATCATTATTCTGATAATGATAATCCAGTCATATTCACATTTATGGGTGATGTGTGTTGAGAATGTATAAGGCTAAAGCAGGTTTATTCCCGGGGGATAAAAAAAAAACTCTTTTCACTCAGTTCGGGTGATTTTCCTTAGCCAAACCTGCACCATTATACAGAAATACTGGCTCCTGTTGATACAGAAAACCATGGCAGGTCTGAGCTGAAGCCTGCCTTCACAGAGACCTCCTGTCTGGCCTCGGGCTTTGATATGAAACTGGAAGATGACGACACCGAGTGCAACCACTTTACCCTTCCTCCGAAACACACCAATTGTGCAATTTATTTATATAATTCATTCTATTTTCCAAGCTGCATGTGCAAAAGCAAGCACTCTCCTTTTGTAGTTGGACCAGCAGGAGCAGCTTCCAAAGGCCCAAATGAGGTTAGCCTTAAAACCAACTGTGAAGCCCAACAGGACCACTCCTTTAGGGTCGAGCGAGTCTTAAGTGTGGTGTATTTCTGGCTTGGAAAGAAGCATCTAAGCACCAGTGGAACTGGTGAGCCAAAGCTGCAGCAACTGGAACAGCAGCCTTGGGTTTAATACATCTTTTCCTCAGCAAGGTGTCTCATTACTGCAAAAAAAAAAACAACAACAAAAAAAACATATCTATGTGAGAAATTGAGGGGAAGCTACACTGTATGTCTCTGTTCATAGTGTCTCATCAGCACGACACACACTTTCCCCAACGACAGCACAATCTCCTGTGAGAGATGAGCTCCCGTACAAAACATGACCCGCGGTTTCATCTCCTGTTGGAGTGTTTAGGATGTAGGAGGTTTTCCTGCTGAGCAAGCGGGCTCACTTTTTCTTTGAACCCATCATGATGTAGGTGGTTATGTCAGTGTCATCACATCCTGAACAAAGGCGTGCGTTGTATACTCTTTGTTGTACCTGTTTTTTTTTTTCTTTTAAAGAGTACCTTTGGCAGCCTTGTGAACTTTAAAGAGATGCGAGACCTAAAAGATGTGAGTCTGGTGAAAAGTGAGCAATAGCTCCTGGAAATGTTTAATTATACACTGAAGACAAGAGAGAGGTGCATTGAGAAGCAGTACCACCATACTTGCTAATAAAAAAAAGAGAGTTATTGCTACTAAAAAGGTCAGGCTTTGAACAGATGCACCAACTGTGCTTTGCTGGATACTTAATCCTATAAACAGAATCCGATGTGGGCTCCAAAGTCAAACTTTGATGTGTGGCTCAGTAATTGAGTGTGACCTTGTCTCAGGTATACCTCCGCAAGCGAACTACGGAGGAGTTTCTTTGACGCTGTGCCACTGTTCTCCTCGATGTGTAGGCAGCTCGCTATATTGACTGATTGTGGTTTTCAGCACGGCTGCACTGAATCCTGGCTTCGACTTCCTTAAACAGAACAACCCAAACGCATGAAAACAGCAGGATTGATAGAAAAAGGATAGATAGGAACTTTTACTGGATGCAACATTTAAAAGATCCTATACGGTGTTTCACAAAACATTTTCTGGTTGAACTTTTTAACATTTTCACAAATATTATTAATATTACAACCACAAACTCAAATGCATTCTTTTTTTTGTGACAAACCAAAGTACTTCAATGTAGCAAATGGGAAGAAAATGGTTTTCAAAATTTTTTATGAAATCTAATTCTTGTGTCAATTTTTTTGGGAAACTGATCAGAAAATTCAATGAGACCGAATGGAGGGAGTCTATGAAGACCAAATTATCTTGTATTATGACAGCCTTTCCACCAGATTTTCTGAACTTTGACTGGGCCATTTTAAAGATAGTATGCTTTAATCTGAAATATTCAACATTTAGGGGCAATACTGACTAAACATTTAGGGTCAATACTCCTCTTTCCACTTTAGGTTCAAATTGTTTGCAGTATCCGACATATTTTCTTCCTATATTGCTTCGTAGTTAGTTCTATCCATCTTCAAATCATCTCTAATTAGCTCCATTGTTCTTGCAAAAGGGCAAATTTATAAAATAGCAGACCTCTAAAGGCAACCTGCTGCATTGCAGCCTACTGTTTAGGTAATCAGTAAAAGGACACGCTACACTTTGTAGACTTTTCACTTCACAATTTGGAGTTTCTTTGCTTATCAAGTACAATTTCAATAAAATAATTCAAAATTTTGGGTTGTAATTTAAAAGATCTAAACATTCAAGGTGTATTAATACTTTTTCCAGCTACTACAGATCACTGAGCAGCCAAAGTCTCGAGTGAATTTCTCTGTTGGCTGCAGAGACGGTATACTAAACAAAGCGTAGCTATGGACGACATGAGCCGGGTTTGAAGTCCTTGACATTTAGCCCATTCATCATACCACACCATAGTCTGGGCATGGATTTCACCGCAGACAGGGAGGGCAGGGAAGAGAAGGTCTGGCTGGCGATCAATTTGAGCAAATTGGAAATGTCACGGCCTACTCAACCTCGGCAGGGAGCCGGAGGAGCTCTCATCTCCCCCGCTGAGACGCCCCACCAACACCTCTATCCTTATATTCTCCCGACTGCCCTCACTTCCACCTCTCCAGATGTTTGGTCCGGCCCCCCTGCCAGGACACTTCCACTCTGCATATCCAGTGGGGAAACCCAGAAATGTGGCTGAATTACAGCACATCCAGGTTTCTGTTTTTATTTTTTTACGTATCAGATATCAGGAATTTCAGACTTAAAAAAACACTGCCAGGTAGAGTATGAAATTACTTCAGTATATTTACATTCGCCTCCTTACAAAGTTCTATTACATTTTTTTAGCAAAAAAAAAAAAAAAAAAGTTGTTTTCAAAATAAAACTATCTACTGGTGTGTAAATCATAAATTAAAGCTGAGTTTAGTTTCACAAGTCACACCTGGGCTTCATTACTCCCAGAGTACAATTAATTGCAAAATCTCATCAACAGAACCAGTGTGATGACTTGAATTGGCTAAAAGATCTAAAAGAGCAACACATTATGTCCTAACTCTAATGTTAATAATGTAAAGACATTCAAGAACAGAGAGGAAACTAAATCAATGGCATCTATAATTCTGGAAAAGGTTAAAGAGATATTTCAAACTCAATAAAACGCAGTAAGAGTAATTGTCCAGAAATGGAAATAAAATTAAAAAGTTATGGCGAATGAACTAGGAGTGACTGGCCAACCATTTACCCCAGAAGCTCATCACTGACTCATCCAGGAGGCGACAAATCAACCCGACCCAAATCATTTGTAACTCAGCGTTGCCTCAGTTGAACTCATTCAATAATTATCATTCAATAGTAAATAAACCAAGCAAAAATGGTAGCTAAGATAAGAACTACACCTTTTTTTCATGAGCAAGAACAAAGGATCGTCTGACATTTTCCCCAAAATATCTTAATCATCCATAAGACGTCTGGGAAAATATCCTCTGACTGATGAGAAAAGAATTTTATGGAAGGTCAGATAAACCTACCGCAGCATTACAATTGAAAAACATCACACTGACAAAATGTCATTGTCATATTCCTTTTCTTTTTAAGTGAGCAATTTATGGTCCCTTACAAAGATAATTAACTTTTCAGATATCAGATTTTGAGTAGTTTGAGACTGATCAAAATAAAACATACATTTTTAAAGATAGTTTCAATACATACTGATTCAGGCATTGTGTGGAAGCTTTGGTGAGACCTTTCCATTTACTACCTAAATGACTATATTATTTAGGCCACACACCTGCAGTAAAACTTTGCTATGGTGGCAGTTCCAAGGTAATATATCAAAAATATTTTCTCATTATGTACAAAACTGTGCAAAATGTAATCTCAATAGGACTTGCATAAATCATAGGAGGTAACAGTTTGAATTTAGTCAAATCAATAAATTGTCACTGATAACAGAGGAAGTTGACCTCTGTTAACTCTGCTCTATGATTCATTTTATACTGTAATTATATGATGTGCTTAAACCCTTGAAACCTTGACTCCTTTTGGACTTTTGGTTCTTTTCATGTCTCTATATTTTTTATGATTTGACTATTAACAGCTCTGCTTTGAGCCTTCTGTAGCCTTCAAACTTTGTCCTGTTTTTAATACTTTTTAGCCACACAAATTGATTTTTGATATAAAAAACTGTGTTAGATAGTTTTAAATGCACCTTAATTTAAAAGGAGAATCCGCCATGTGCATAGAATTCTCTAATACTACAAATGACAAATGTTTTTCTGGGTTTAAATTGCAGAGGAGCCGGCAAACGACTCAAAATTTGTTCCAGCTATACAGCCTCATTTGATCGTCACCCAGCTAAACCTGTAGACCTTAACAAAGAGCCCACATGGGCTTTTCTCTTTCTGGACCTTCCTCCACCTGGTGCAATTTGTTAAAAGTCACATTCAGCCAGACCCCCTGCCCTGACTTGTTCTCTCTCCTCGTCCCGCTCTGCCAACTTGGCCCCACATTCTGGGACTGAGCGAAAGACCCCTTTCTCCTTTGAGTTATGCCAAATCTCCAATTGTTCAGCTCTGATCATACTGTTCTCAATCAACCAAAGTCCTGATCCACTGTTCCCACTGACCAGTCAGCTGGTAGAAACGCCAGACTCTTCAATGTCACTTTGATGTGTGTGTGTGTTTGTTTGTTTATAATACTTTGTGGGGACCATTTTCCTGACACATACTACGTTGTGGGGACCCACTGCTCCTTTTGGGGACCAGGCTTTGGTCCCCACAAGGGGAAACACTATTTCTGAGTCAGGGGTTAGATTTAGGACAAAAGTGTGAATTGAGTTTTGGTTAGGGTTAGTATAAGGGCAAGATTTAGGCTGTAGAAATGAATGGAAGTCAATGAAAAGTCCCCACAAAGATAGCCATGCAAACGTGTGTGTGTGTTTTTCTTAAAACTATCATCCTTATTATCTTGGATATCTGCTAAAAGAGTCTGGGATCATATGTAGTTTTAGCCATGTCTATAAAACTCATGTTTAGATTTAAAATGAACATTTGTAAGTTGTACCAGTGCGTTATTTAAATGCTACTGAAGTCCATAGATTTTATTTTGATTGACTTTAATTGAGATCTCCAGAACTACTTAGCTTGCTCTCCATATTTTGTCAAAAGGTTAAGCTCAAAGATTTCACTCAACACCACAAATGAGATTGTTTCTTCCATAGCTCCCTGTATTTTTTGAAAGTCTGTCAATACCAACTTTTTTTTTTTTTACATTCTTTGAAAGTAAAATTAGGAATTTCAGGGATAATCTTCCACCTCCACACCTTCTCTCTTCTTTCACTTACCGGTATCGTTATCTCAATCCTGGTCATCGTTTACACTCATATGTTTTCAGGATGCTAGTCTGGAAGCCCTGTCAATATTCTCCCAACCTCCCAATGTTTTATTGTAATTGGACCAAATATTATTATTATTATATTATTGTATACCTTTACATCATAATCATATTCTCACTTCTTTTAAACAGGCTGGGCTCCTTCAAACCCAGGTTACACTTGAAACCCAGATTGTTATTTGGCCAATAACTACAGTGACATTTCTTAATTACCTTTTAACTCATATAACTTAGAAAAATTGGTGGCTGACCAACTGATGTCTGTTTTTCTGGAACAACAAAATTATTTTGATAAAAGCAAATGTGGTTGTTAAATGTATCTAACTTTGAAATGTATCTAACAGACAGTGGGAAACTACAGTTTTAACCTTTCAGCAGCCTTTGGCACTGTCGATCACACCATCTTAATTAAATTAACTTCCTTATTTACTCACTAAACAGAGGTGTACAAATTATTATTTTTTAAAGCTACACTACTTTTTTACTGTTTTTAAATAAAAAGTACAGCGTTACTTGAGTAAAATGTCTGGATGATACTCAGTGAGAAACTTCACTGAATGAAGAAAAACAATGAATTACTTTTATTTTGATCTATAAAATACCAAAATTTCCACATAAATTAATATTTTGGTCTGTCTGATGATGTAACTTTACACAGAACTCGATCGTAGCCTTTTTACCAAATACCTTTTTTACTCTTACTGGAGTAATTTCTTTTTTCTTGAGTAAAAATACGTTGAAATAGTGCCACTCTTACTTAAGTACTACCTTTGGGTGTTCCACCCACCTCTGCACGGCCCCTGACGACAGGAGGTAAACCCGAGGTAGCGATTTCACCACAAATAGCCTTCAACTGAATCTGTTTTGGTGTGGCAGAAGTCGTCTTATTCACATCCTCTAAATGCACAAACACTACAAACAGCATGTCCTCAGAGAGCAAGGAGTGCTTGCGGTCGACTGATTGGGTCCCCGGTGAAGAGAGTCACTCACGAGTGGCAGAGTGCTCCTTCAGTCGCTCCACTATCTTCAAATGGGCCATGCAAGGTTGTTATCTATATTCAGAGATGAATGTTAAGAGCTAATGCCCAGGATCTTTGTACGCACCTTTGAGGAGGTTTGTTGCAAAAGTGAGATACCTTTTGCTTGAGACATCTGTCAGATGCACTTGCTAAATTTAAGCTTCAAAGCACAAATCTCCAACCTGCAACCAGGTTGGATAATAAAAACCCTGTTTGCTACAAGACAAATTCTGTTCTCTGCAGCAAGAGTGCTTTGCTTTCTCCAAAACATTTCATTCCTTCAAATCAGAGACCAGGAGATAAGTTGGGAATATCATGATTCGGTAAATAAAATGAGCTTTCGTACGTTGTTCTTGACGAACTTAGTTGTTGATGAACTTCAGTGAATCTCCTTGATTTAGCCAAGAATTGCAATTTAATTGGAGCTCACACTGTGGTAAGTAAACGTGAACAAGTCCTTCAAAGGGTCACAGTAATTATTCTTTTCTTCAAGTGTGTTTATGATTTAATTAAGATAATCCCTCAATGTGGATCGACTGCTATTTGTTCCAGAAAGTAACACAGATATTTCTGTTGTAGAAGACACAGAATTAGTACAAAAAGCATGTCTTACCTATGTGTTTCCCGTACATGTGGTAGAAGAAGCCAAAGCAGTAGGCGGGCGGGTTGGTGATGCCGTAAGGGTTTTTGGGCGCAATGTTGAAAAAGGGGCTTACAAGCCGTGCCTGATCTCCTTCTTTACGTGGTCTTGACGTCTCAATATACATGTAGAAACCTTTAAAAAACAGAGACGCAGTTTTAAAATGCTTAAAAAGTTCAAACAGCTCAAGCCACACAAATATAACCCAAGGCACTATTTGTTTCAAATTCAATCTTAGTGTTATCTGTTAACAACTAATTAATTTCATTATAATTCTGTGACATAAAAATGTTCACTGTGTAAAAAATAAGCAATGGTTATAATATTACACTCTTATCAATTATATTGCAATAGTTTTCTAAGGTTTGCACCAATAAAACGTCCCAAGTTTTGATGGTAAAACTTCCCAAAACAGTAAATGCACCCAACGATAAACCTATTGATTGTTTTTCCTATCAACGATATCTAAACTCTGTGACAGATAAATGGAAACTAAACCTTCCTTGTGCGAGATAACGTGGTTTTCTTTGAAGTTCTCTTTTTGCTAATCGCGGCAGCCTGGAACCAATCAGGCTGATAACACGTGGGTTAAACTTACACTCGTTCGGCCTCACACTCGTGCACAGAGACTTCTGATCATGTCTGAGTGAAATAATCTGAAGCCAATCTGTGCCCTGCCACAGGCACAAGGAAGGATAGCGAGTGAGCAGCTCCACGCCCCTGCAGCCAAACTCAAATGGAATATCTCCCTCTGTTGAATCTCATATCAGATAATTATACGCAGAGAGGAATAGGCCTGGTAATGAAATGCCGGACATTTGGAAACCATTAGGTGATTAAAGCCAATGCATTATTTACTGCTCCAGCTGCTGCCGGAGCCACAGCAGCATAATAGGCATTTATATTCCATCACAGATAACAACCATCAGAGCCCTCAGTATGGAATCCTCAGTCTGATTCAAACATATCTGGTTTTAATGGTTCTGTCCTGATTGAGTTAGTTAATTCATGGGCCATGGGGACGGCGAGATTATTTCAAAAATAAATAATCGAGTCTGCACATTGCTGGACTGAGATGCGACGACGCCGTAAACGTCTCCGATGCAATCAGACGTTGAGTGATACAAACTTATTCGGCTCGTCAAAAACACCCGACAGAAGGGACCAAAATAGTCAAAACACTCGCAATATGTTTGTTTTGGCACATCATTAACACAATAATCATGCCATGTTTCTGTGCACTGCAGGAGCTTTGTGTTATCTTACACAAATTACACCACGACATCATAGTTGTGTCAATGTTTAAATGAACGCACAGTTGTGTGTTTTGCAGCTACGCTTACAGCTGTCAGCAGTGATCACCAAGGAGCAGAGTGGGTTTGATCTGATGGGTTGCCATTATGCTGCTTGCACAACACAATGACATTTATGTAAACCAGGCGTGTTCGCCCTCAGTCAGTTCCAGAAAGAACAGTATTTAGGTTTTCTTCAGTGTCTTTGTAATTTAATAGTTTGCTGAGAAGTTTTCAGAAGCAAATAATCATAGTTGTGTTACTGACATGTTCCCAGTTCTCTGTATGAGAATCTGACCGAAAGGCAAAACATGTATTTAACAGCAGACGCGTAAACATCCAATCATTAATTGACTGGATGCCCAAAAATAAAATTAAAATAGTCCTTCTTTTGTTTGTACTGGAGATATTTCTGGTACTTAGAATGCTTGTTTTGATGGTTGTTCAGCATAATGAATTAGCCCTCCACAAGTAAAGATGTTTACAAAAGGCTTACCTGTGTTGTTATTGGGATTTTGAGACACCAAGGTGCCCTGTGTTGCTGCAGTTCTCATACACTGAGTGTTAAGAGATTTTTTTTTACCTCCATTCTCATCAGTGTGTAGTTGTAAAACAACATGGGTCCTTGTCCAGCCTTGTTAGTCATGCAATAGTTTATTTATTTATTTTTTTAATTATTGCTTTGACTATAAACCTTGCTTGGGCAATTTTAAGTGAGTAGCTATTTTAGTTATAGACATTTTTGCTTGAATGCCATGCTCTATAGTGCTTTGAGTTTTGAAGGATCTTTATTTTGTCATATTTAAAATCTACACTGATAGAAAGTGACATTATGCTATAATGCTGAACAGTTTTCTTGCAAAATAAGTCAAATGTTTTATAAGTTGACAAATATTTCAATAGTATTTTGTATAATTGTCTTTTAAACTTTTCCAGGGTGAAACGTTTGGGTGTCCTTGCATCAGCTTCTCAGAACAATTGTGTAACTAAACAATTATAAAAGTGTAACTGAGTCAGGATTATAAGTTTTTTATTGCCTTGTCTTTTGCTTTTGTTCAGGTGTTGCTTCACACATTTCATGCCAAAAAATATGAATCCTTGGGCCACGGAGCAGGACTGAAGAGCAGAGAGAGAAGGAGGAAATTCAAATCATCTCTTTTTTCAATCACAATAGGCAAGAATCATTTCACTGATTCCAAAGTCTCTCTGCCTGGGTTTATGTTGACAGGCAGAAATTTGAAAAGGTACAGCAAAAGCAAATGACATAGATTAGCATGGCTAGCCAACAACTAATGGTGCCACCCAGGACATTTCTGCTGCCCTTACATTGAGCTGTTAGCTCAATACCGTTAGTTTACAAAGCCATTCCATCATCGTGCTAAATTACTCAAAAGAATAGTGACCTTAATGTGTATGCATAATTTCAACAGATCTAAAACAGGAAATTAACCCGATTTAATGTGAAAATAAAAAGGTTATGAGACTTTATATACAGTGTAAACATTCAGTGTCAATTGAATATCTGGTTCAACAAACTCATATTAAGTTTAAGTTTAAATTTCTGCTGGATGATTTTGTAATAACAGTATTTGCTGTGCCTTTCATGTGTTCTGTCAATCTAATCTATATTCTCGGGGACTTCATTAATGATGCCAAAAATTCACTCAAAGGTTTAGAAAGAAAAAAAAACATTTAAAAAACTTTTGAACTTACAATTATCTACTTTATAAGGTCCCCAAAAAAAGCTAGTATGAAGTGAATGTCTTTTGTTTTCTTCTGAAGATCAGCATTGCTTAAAAACAGCACAGGAAGAGATGAAAGCTTGGGTTTTACAACCGTTTTGAATTTCTAGAAATACAAAGTCTGAACTTTTCAGAGAGGTGCTGGTGATGATACCATCACTTCTTTTCAGACTCTCAGACTTACTCATGTATTCTGAGGCTCTATCTGTGTCGGAGCGGCGAGCTTGTTGTGAAGTGATGATGAGTGGTCATGAGTAGAAGCACTTTATACATTTTTTACCCCACCAAAAAACCCCAACTATAATATGTGCGTATCTATCTGAAATGTGTCATCATTTATGACCTCGAAGGCAGTTGTGTGGTTTTATCTGCGCTCTCCCAGCAAGCAGTTAAAAGTGCACGGAGGATGCTGTAGTCAAAAATAAAATCAGCACTCAAACAAACTCGGTGCTGCATTTTTATGGCTTCCCAGTGATGCGTCTGCACAATCTAAATTAGATTAAACAATTATGAAGAAAAGCAAAGAGCAGTAAAACTGAACGATTCCCTTAGTATTCCTGTTGAGAGAGATTATTATAAATAATATCACCTTCCACAAATTTTATAGAAAACACTGCACTGTGTGAAGAATTATACTAATAAAAATAGATAGGTTTGGAAACATCCCTCCTTTCATCAAGTGTAAAATCACTTTTTGGTGAGAAGTTTAGCGAACGGGCAAAACTTGAACCACTCACCCTGCTTAGATCCAGTGTGGTCCGCACTGGGGCCGGTGTTGGGTGTGTACTTTGTGTCCCGGGTGGCGGCGCTATGCCTCGTCCAATCAAAATCATCGTTCTTGTCCTGGGTAAACATGCAGATCGGCTCTTCCTCAAAGCTGCAGTGGAACTCCCCTGGAGATTGGCAGAGAGCACACCCGTTCGCGTCATCGCAAAGAGAGCGGAGGACGGCACAAACTGCCTGGAAGCTACAGTGATGCATGTGAGCTGCAAGACGCCTGCTGTATATTTATGAGCTTTCCTGTAGTGTCTCTGTCTCAGGAGTACACACAACAATCTATGTCCTAATTACATCATGAAATGTGGTGCAAAGGGTTTCTAAATTAAGACGTGACCTCTGTTTGACTGTAGAGATCGCGCCGCTCAATGTTTTCAACCTTTTTCCTGACGGTGGCAGGCGGTGTAGTGAGCTGATGCAGATGTGGTACTGAGAAACTTGCGGAAAAGCGAGTGTGTGTGTGTGTGTGTGTGGGAGTGAAAAGGCATTTCATTACTCAGGCCTCAAAGAAAAATATTCAGCTATGTACGAGTCTCATGTGAAAACATTATTTCTTACAGATTTTGCAAGGGGTTCAACATAGCTAAAATCAGTTCTTTTAACATCACTGGGTAAAAAGATGAGACGGCTGTCCTTGGAGGCAGAGTAAGGCGGCATTTGTACACACTCTGTGTGTGATCGGTTTGGAAATCTACGTCATCTCAATCACACCTCGTCCTCAAGGTACTCCGCAGGTGGAGCCACCGAGCCCCCTGCTCTGCTTTCTCCTCTGCACCTCTCCGTGCCCCTTTGACAGCAATTTTTTTTTTGAAAGTGGAGTGTGCTGAGAGAATGAAATGGAATGAAAGGGTAATTGTAACTCTTACATGAGGCTATGAAGGGTCACTTTGACGGGAACGTCTAACACTGGATATGCTAATGAATAGTCAGAAATCCCACGCAAAAAATAGCCAAGTAAAAAGAAAGGCAGAGTTTTGGTTTAATGAGGGCAGAGCAGTGGGATCGGCGGTGTCGAAACCTCCATTTAATCCGCAAAACAAACAAAGTTAAACACATAATAATCAAGAGGACGCGGCAGCGCCGAGCAACATCCTCAAAAAGACAGTAAACCAGGAGCATTTAGATGCAGGATGTAGCCATGTGAGCTGATAAATATTCATTGATTTATTAAAACGTGGCTGGTAGCAGCTTGGAGTGGTGACCTTGTGAGGAGCAGGATCTGCAGCTTTTACTCAGGTAATGGAGCTAACGTCGACAGAGGTACTTGGTGGGTGGATCGACAGAAGAAGAGAAGAGGGCATGGATGCCGGGAGAGCGCCAGGCGAGAGACGGAGAGGATGGAGCTGCGTTTGCAGGCACTCTTGACTTTTTTCCTCACAGGCACACAGATTTAAATGTAGGCCTGGTGCGAGACATTAACGCCCCCATCCGCTCTGAGCTAAACTAAAATGTTTCTGCTTCACGCGCCCGAGAGGGAGGCGAAGATTCGGAGAATAGGTAGAGGACTGAGGGTCGTAAATGGAGGCGTTCAGGTAAGATAGTCTCCTACGGGGATTTGGATAATGATGCCGGTGATTAGGATGTTTGTTTCTGTGCTGGCGATGTTTGTGTGAACACCCACCAAAATATAAATCAGCTTCATATAAATATATAACAGCAGCAATGCACAGCAGCTTACCACAATACAGTAAACAATGATTAGGATTCTCGGGCGACAAATAAAGTGAATTTGTAAAGTTTTTGTGTAAAAATGCGCAACAAATGAGACTAAACATTACATTGAATGGGGAATATGCACAAAAATAGGAGCAACATGCAAACATTTTATCCAAAATTTTTTATTTCTCTCCTGGATTATTCACACCATCCTACACTGTTTTGTGGAAAATTCAATTATCTGGATATGAAACTATATTGAACTACATTTTCAGATGAATCAACCTTGAATCTACTAGATTCAGGTGGTGAAAAAGAAAAAAGAAGAAATTTCAATAGATTTTTAAGAGACCTGACGATACAAATAATTGAAATTTTTCTTGGAAAGTTTTGCAATTGACGCATCATTTTATGTTAAACTAGTATTTAGGAGTTGTGAGAGGGACATCTTCATTGGGAAGTGTTATCTAGTCGCTGTCAACTTGTGACTATCTGATGAAGTAAATGTGAGTTAATATTTGGGGCCCTGATATGAAGACGAGTGCTTTAAGCTCGACATCCAGTTCTATCTATGAGTGAAGCTCCATAGACACAACTTTTGAAAAAGGAGCCAGTCCTTGAGACGTGCCAACAGCCTCAACCAATAAAGACTTCTCATCAAGTTGTCTGAAAACACTCATTTACAAAAGCATCCAAAGAGCCTCAATCTCTCTTAATCAGTTTGGCTTTGGAAACTCAGCAGAATAAACAAACTGCGAATGACTGACAGATGAAATATGATTCGCAAACACAGTGAGCATGCACAAATTGTAAAAAAATAACAGACTACTATATTTCAATCAATATGAAAAAACCACTACTGACTGACTGCTAGTTGCTGACGATGCTGAAGTTAGCATTTCCTTGGTAGCTAGCAGTAATGAATATTTCAGAGGTTTGACTCCATTTGATCAGTTCCTCTATTAGATCAAATTTGGCATTAGGATTATTTTAGATGGAGACAAACATAAAGGTGGATTTCACCCAAATGTTTCTCTAAATTAAATACTTTACCATGACAACAACCACCAGAATGTGGATGTGCATTTATATATTTTTACAAATATAACTGAATTTGCATTCGAAATGTTTTTCTTAGTTTAAAATACATACCTACAAAAGCAGGAAATTATCAGGAGGGTTCATTCAGCATATTTTTCCCGAATATTAGTAATATCTTGTCTTGTTTGGTATATTAGAATCATTACACCTGTAGAATCTAGTCATGCCAATGCTTTTACACACTCTTTTGCAAAACGTAGAGAAAACGTTACTTACTCAGGTGAGGGTTGATGGGAGCTGTGGAAGAGAATCACCAGAGACATGAGTTAGCACAGATCACAGCAGTCTGTCAGCATATGAACCATTTTTAAAAGAAAAATACAGACAAGCAGAAAGTAGAAGCACCCAGTTTTGAAATACTTTGTGTGATTCGCTGTAGAATCGAGAGCAGAATGAACCACGGGTGTATATGTAGCTGAAGCACTGATGGTATGTAAAACTCAGTCCATGAATGACTGAAAGTATAATGTCACAACAGAAGAACAATAAAAAAGGGCTGCAGCAATTCTCTTCAACTTAATACGATGATTACAGAGTAGAGCGGAAAAAAAACGATATCTGAGATTTCAGAAAGAAAAGGTGGCAGTAATCATTCCCCGACTGTTATCTAATGTAAAAGAAAGGATTAGGAAGACGGCCTGATCACATTAATAAGCTTATAACGCAGCCGGTTATCATTACTGCCATTTACTGGCGCTGCTGATGTTCTCGTCCAAGGTGACTTCCATTTAGAAAGCTAAGCCTATTTTATGCGTCCATTTAGGAGCCAATAAATTTTAAAAATGACTAATAATCGCAACCGTGTCAGCTAATCACCTCCATGGAACATCTTGTCTGTGTTTACAAAAGCGTGGTTTTAGAAACTTGTAGATTAAATGTACCTGGGTCTCGGTGAGATTCTGTTTGCATTTTGTTCACCTGAAGCACGGTTCAGCGCGTTCCTCATTGATAATTTAAAAGGCTACCGCCGAAGCAAACACATAAAGGTCAAGGGCATCATACAGAGCACAAGCCAGTTAGTTGGCACTTCACTTTTTGCAGATTAAATACCATTTAACCTGTCTAGAAGATTCATGAGCGTTTTCATGATCGATTGCCGACCGGCTGAATAGATGAGATACATCAGCTTTGCTACAAAAACCATGTTGCTGTGTGATTTATGAAACCTTTCTGTGCAAGGGAGGAATTGATTTTAATCCAGCCAATTAAAGGAAGCAATAACAAATCATTCCTACAAAGGAAAACATGCACTGAAGTGTGAAGAAGTATTGAAATGCAAGAATGTTTTTTAAAGCAGTAACTCTAGTAGTCATTTCTATTTATTATGCTGCTAATGGGAATGTATGTTACTTATAGAGAAAAGTATAAAAAACACAGCATGAGAACATCCACTTTTACTCTGCGTCCTCATCCTAATAATATATGATGCCAAACACACCTGCATACCAACAATCACAGCTTTTATTTTTTTTTATTGAACCCACTGGGCTGTAGAAAGGCACACAAATTACAGAAGGGCAGGAAATCATCCGAGCTGTGGCGAAGAAAATGTTTTAAGAGACAACTTACAGCCTCGGGCTTGCAGAAAGGATGCAGAGTTTTCCAACAAATCTCAGCCTCTCTCTTGCTTCTTCCCCTCCCTCCTCCCTCAACCTCCTTTTTCCCCGCATCTTCCCCCTCCTCCTCCCAAATCCTTCCTGCACTCCACCTCCCTCTCCCCACCTTCCTTCCTCTTTCCGACACTGCGGTTAAGAAAGTATTTTTTGTTGTCATATTTCTTACCTGCAGCTTCTCTTGGCTGATGCTCTGTGCCCGAGTCCAGATTAATGTGTCTGCTCAAGCAGCGTCTTCCCCCCACTGAGGAACTCAAACTGAGCAGTGAGCAGAACCCGAGGCTTTTTAGCTACTGTCGTGTATGCAAGCGCTCTCTCCAAACCACATACGCACAGATAATTGAACTTCTATCGTTAAAAAAAACAACAATTTGGAATATGAATTAAAGACAAAAATTTAATACTTTATACCGAAGAGCTACTCCAGACTTCAGACTGCATGAATCATTATAAATCTTTGAGCCAATTATTTTTCTGTATTTAAAACCTGAGACCATACAATCAAATATATAGGTGACCTCAGAAATGCATGTTTTGTATTAAAGAATTAATTTGGTAGTCGTATAAGAGAGCAAATTCCAAACTCTTTATATACTAAAATTAGTTCATGTATTTAATAGCAATTATATGAATTCATAATAATGCTAATATAAACATCTGCAGTCAAGGTGTTTGAATTTTAGACTCATTAACAATTTCTGCTTTCAACAGGGTGCTTGAAATCCACTTACAAGAAGAACCCATGTGTTATCTTGTTAGACAATGGGTGTAACCATAGAAACGCAAACAGGAAAGCATTGAAATGTTTATAATGTGAAGAAACAACTTTTATCACAAGGACATTTTAAATCTTGCCTGAACTGAACCGATACCATGATTAAAAGTCCAAAAAACACATCTTCACATTCTATTAATGCAACCTGCCTGCTTTGATTTCATAAAATCAATCAAACAATAATCTGTGTATCACATGAGCGACCAGCGTATTCATCTGGTATGCCAAGAAACAAAAAATAAATAAATAAGAAGCCAAACAACAAATGTAGGTCTTAAACCCTTCGGCTACTTAACATTAAATATGTGAAGATTTACTTTCTGTTATCAGTGAAGCACAAGTCCAGAATATGTCCAACTTACTAATAAATATGTCTGAATGAACAAAGTCCTAAACTCCCAAAGCAAAACTAGAAAAGCACAAAAGCTGCTGTCTGCAAAGAGGGAGAAAATGTGGAATAACTGGGGGATCTGGCAATGAGCTGCAGGAACCCAGTAATGTAAACCTTATGGTGGGTAATTAGTGATAGAGAACAGGTGGGTTGATTTACTGACGAAATAAAGAGTGGGACAAACAGGACGCTGAGCCATAAGCTGGAGGGTTGACAGAAAAACAAAAACAAAAAAAAACATCAAAAAGGAAAAACAAAAAAATCAATCACCAAACAGAACATATGCTTACATAAAAAAGACTCCAGATACAAAGCCAACATCAAAAATCCCTCATTAAGACAGGGCTTAGCACACAGGAAAAGAAAATTAGTTTGTGTCATGAAGAGAGATTACGTCAGTGCGACAGGATTTCTATTGATTACCTCAGATGTTTATTAATGTGACATGTAACACGACACAAGAAGGAATACTGAGATCAGGGAGTGAAACACTAACTAAAAGTCTTTGTTGTATCCTTTGTGAACACAATAAAAGCTAGAAAATATTCAACACAGCATTTGAAATCTTCACATTTTCCGTTTATTGTACGGACAATTTATTAATCCCTGATGAAAGTTTTGTAATGTGCAGCGGTGCTATAAAACATCCATTTGTATTGGGCATTGCTGACCCGTATTGTGTTCTTTTCCAGCGGAGAGGACAAGACAGACTGTTGTCTGAAGCATGATTGACTTCCATCCAAAGTGCCTAATTTTGATTGAAACACAAAGTGAGCTCAGTGACCGCCAAAGGACACCGGTCCATCGAGGCAGTTTCAGATACGAGCGCTGACTTCATCTTGGCAGGAATCCCGGCCCACTGGTACCTCGGTTGTATAACAAAGCAGCAGACATTTCCATGACCGCAGCTTCATGCCCTTACAGAGAAATACCGCTCGGACTCTTCTGTCACTTCACTGACCTCGTGTAAAGTAGGCTATGAAAAATTCTCTGTGATGCACAGTTTGAACATCAGCTAAGCAGCAGAGAGGGTGAGTTTAACGGAGTGATGCATTTCAGGCAACATCAAACCCTTTAGCTGACGTCTGAACTGTGCGCTCAGACACTAACATGTAGAAAACTCAATTGTGAAAATTATTCTCGTTTTTCATCAGATTGCAAAGTTACAATAATGAAAACCTCTGAGTTTTCCAATAGACATATTGTTACTCATATTGATCAGCTTTGCAGTGACTGCCAAGTAGAAAAGAGAAATAAAAAATAAAGATATCAAAAACACAAACAGGCGAAATCAAATCATATATATTTTATGACTTTTTTTTTTGAAGCATCAAAGGTACATGGCTAAAATCCAAACAAATGCTGCTGTCTGCTCTTCAGGAGCTCATTTCTAAAGAATGTCAAAGAGAAGAACCCAAATGAGAATAAGAAAATCCATAAGAGCACCTGATATGGGGTCTTAACAACCAAACAGATAAGTAACTCGCTTGCAGTCTGGAACAGCTGGGGAGCTAAGATTACCATAAAGAATCCTAGAGGCAGCAGGTGTCGGTGGAGTGGGGGTCACTTTTCTTAAATATGTTGATAGGCAAGGAAATTTACCCATCAGAAACCTCAAGAGCTCACTAATTTACAGCCATCTATTTTTTTTTTTGTTTACACCTACTTAATTCTCTTCAGGGTTGTGTGTGGGACTGGTACCTATTTCCAGCAGTCAGCATTCAAGAAGTACAGAGTGAACATGTGCTAATTTGCATGTTATACCTAATATTACTGCTGCAAAACTAATTTGTAAAACAGCTATGACTCTCGTATTTTCTGTGATTTTGAGCAGCAGCCAGGCAAACAAAAACTCCAGGGAGTTGGCGCTTCAGGTCCGTCTTCCACTCTTTCTTTTTGTTATCTTGCTTCTGACTGAATTTCTTATATTTAATAGATACCTCTAAAGGATCCACTGATCCTGTCATCGTGGGAACTGTTAGAGAATTTATGGGTGCATTTCTTTATTTTATGAAAATAAAAAACAGCAACCGTGGCGTTCTTCCCCTTGTAGAAGCTTGAGAAGGAGTTCTGTGCTTCACCTATTAGAGAGCGTTGAATAAGTGTTCGAGGAATGACTTTTGCACCAGAACAAATAGAGCTGAAATTCATTCATCGAATGCATAATACATGTTTTAGATTTTTTGTAATAAAAAAAGAAGAAAAATGTCATTTTTCATAATAATTATGTCTACCTTTCTACTTCTACTTAAAATACACAATAAAACTCAATCAAAATGTGAAGGTATGAATACTATTTCAAGAGACTGCACAGCATTTTAGCCAATTTTTTGAATTATTATTAAGAAAATCTGATGTTTTCTCTTCATTTCAGCCAATTTATTATTACAAGACCTCCACATGAAAATTTTAAAATAATAAACAATTAAAGAATGTGTTTAATTTTTCAGATTTAAACATCGGTTCAGGTATAAATTTGATTAAACACACACAAAAAAGAACAGTTTTTTGTAAGATATAGCATCAGACATAGCATCAGGAAACAGCTGTTGTACAGAGAGGGCTGACATAAAGCTTAAACTTTAAATCCTGCATTGTTCAGGGAGGCGATGACAAAAGCCAAACAGATGCTGAGTTTGTCGCTGCAGTATATTTTAAAACGGCATCCAGAGCTGGCCGACACGGCCATTCTTCATCCTGCAGCTGGAGACACAATGACTGCTATGGGTGTTTTCTTGCAGAGTCACAGAAAATCTACTGCCATCGTGGATAATAAAAAAAGTGGCTCGACCAGCTGAATCACGCTTTTTTTGCGTTTTATTTTTTATGTAGTCATTTTTTAGACTCTTTGGGAACTAATTGCTCACCATCCAAGGCATAGAGGACCATCTTCAAAATGCTGTATTGATGGAAAAATAGAGAGGTGCACACACCCAATCACGCAGGGTTACGCTATGTTTAAATCCCTTAAAATTTGTCAGAATAAAAAAAATATATTAGGATTTTACGTCAACACAAAGTAGCGTCTAATTGTGAAGTCAAAAGGAAAGCAACACAAGATTTTCAAACATCCCTGTGATCACACTATCTTCCCGATAAAACATGGCAGTGGCAGCATCATGCTTTGAGGCTATTTTGCTTTAGGAAGGACAAGGAGGCTGGTCAGGTTTGATAGAAACTTGGATGGAGCTAAACACAAGGCAATATTGAAAAAGACTTGAATTGTAGAAGACCTGGAACCTGGTTTCTGGTTTAACTTACGACAGGACAATTTTGCTAAGTTACAATGGAAAGATTATGATAAGTTAGAATGGCCTAGTCAAAGTCCAGACTTAAACCCAAGTGAGAATTTGTGCCAAGATGAAAAATCAATGTTCCCTGATGGACCAATCTGTCAAATTGTGCAAAACTGGCAGAGACATGCAAAAATATTTTCAACTATAGTTGTAGTCAATGGTGATTATATAACGTATTGAATAAGGGGTCTAAGTATCAATGTATGTAAGATTTTAATTTCTTAATAATCGTAAAAACTTTTCCCATTTGTATCATTATTTGACACCAAGACGGCTCAAAAAAAGGTGAACAGAATCTATACAACTTGATCCACAGCGTTTGTCAGTACAGGAGGCAGAACAAAGGTGGCCTTCGTCCACAACTATGGTATTTGTGCTAAAAGTCCTCTATAAAGATAAATGATAAAGCTGGGCGCACACTTAATAATAACTAGTATAGCTGAAAATATCCAAGTAAATTCACATAAACAGAGCAAAAGGATGGAACCTCAAAAATAAAACACAATGATTAACTACAGTATACAAAAAAAAAAAAAAAATCCTACAATATATTTCTGGAGATTGGAAAGTCCTAAATGTAATAAAACACTGACAGTTTGTACACAGGAGCCCCCTCAGGCCCTTGTTCTCCTACCATGATTAAACAGAAGCCACAGCGCAGACGATCTCAGGCCACATTTCAGTCGTCAGTCAGGGTGACTAATGGGACCCGTTCTCGGTGCAGAGTGAATTTGGCTCAGACCTGCGTTGGCCTGATACAGTAACGTTATAGAGAGCATGGGAGAACAGAGCACCCTAGAGTGATAATTAGTCCAGTCTCTTGTTGTGCAGCCTGGAGATTTGAACACCAAAACTTACTTGGTTTCTTTCTGTTCTGTCTCTCTGCTTTTCTCTTCAGCTCCAGTTTGGCTTCCTCCGACTATCCTCCTGTGCTTCTCGCTGTCTTAATTAGCCACAGTTCTTTACATATTTGACTGAATTCAATTCGATTCAGTTCATCTGAATTCAATTCAAGGTTTAGCCCAGACCACTGGGGGAAAGTTTGCTTGTTTCTCTGTCTTCCCCCCCTCTTCTCCGATTCTCTTTTCTCCTAACAGTCGCGATGAGCTGCAGTGAAACTAAATTATTCACAACTGCAGCAGCAGCGCCACTCAGGAAGATCTCAGCAGGCAGTGATAGACGGAAAACAGTTACTTTATGAAAATGCACATCTCAAGTACTTGGGTATCTGGATGGCACTGTCAACCCTTTCGTTGCATATCAGTCAACATGCCAAGAATAAAACTGCACCTGCAAGCTGGTATTTTATATCTTTAAAATAAAGTGTATTATAGTGTGTGTTCACTGGGCTCAACCGGCCTGATGCCTGCAGTTTACTTGGCTGATTATTTTTGTGGTGAGCCAATAGTTTCACTAGCATTTTGCGTATTTTGTGTTGTCTTGATCTCCATCTTTAATATCCCTAACATATTTTCCTTGAATGAAAGGACAAATCTTCCTTCAGCCCTAGTGACTTAGTCATAGTGCTTTATGAAAAATATTAATCTAACTTAGTTTTCTTCATTTCTTGCCATATTTTAGACATTGTATCATATATTATCAAAAGGATGTACAAGTAATCTGTCAATATTTTGCTTTAATATGTTATATTTTCAGGGTTTTTCCATCCGCCTTTAAAAAGACACTAACCGTTTGCTAAGGGGTAAGAAAAAAAGGTCCCGAAACATAAGCGGTTGTATTTGAAAATGTAACTGCCCCCCTTGTTAAATCATAAAATAGCTAAACTTAGCACGTTTTTGGAGGGTGTATTTCAGCAGACACACGGATGCCTGATTACTGCCTGGTGGTTAAAATCAAGAAATCCATCTAATATAATTTGTCTAACAATAAAGTAAGCTCAGGAGGTAGTGACTTCATGGAGTCCTCTGATTTGATAAAGCGCTATACAAATGCAGGTTATGCTAAAACATCTAAAAGTCATATCTGTGATTATGAAAACTTTCTGTGACAGTTGTACTATTTGGAAGGTATGGCTTTCAGTCAAATCCGGTGTACAATGTATTTACAAAGGGAAGACCATGCATGTAAACATGGTAGTCATGGTGATGTGATGGACTGTGGTCAGAGAACTGGATGTAATTGATGAAGTCAGCTATGTTGCAGGACTGATACAGAGCACACCAGCGAATTTGTAACTGAATGACTTAAAAATAAAAAAGTTTTGGTAAAACTGTTTCATAGTGGTTGTGGAAGAGCAAAGTACCAACTATAGACTTGGATTTAACAAGAAATAACATTCAGCGTTACTGTTTTTTTTTTCTCTAGCCTTACAATAGTTTTATTCACTTCATAGTTGGATAAGAATGTGGATTTAAAAGAAATAACTCAACATTGCTCTCTTCTGGTCAGGCAGAAATGTTTCTCATCTTTCTTTGCATGTCGCGTTATCGAATAGATCTGCTCGACTACGTGTAAACTGTTAGGAACGGCTAAAAAAAAAGTATTCCAAGAAGCGGCCTGCTAAGCTGCTTTTACTCTGACTCAGACTCTCAAGTTGTCTATTTATTCTTGCAGCTCAGCTACAAAGAGGAGCTTGCTTGCGAGAAGACAGCCAAAGCGCAGCTGAAACACTTTTCTTGGTCATCATAACTGATATATAGAGGATAAAGATGTAGAAAAGATCACCTAAAAGTTGTGCATTTATATGGAGTGCTGCAGAATATAACAGTATTGACTATATGTCTTACCGTCTCTGTGCTTTTGTCCTCTAAGTCTAGGACAATAATCTGAGATGCGGCAGTGGTTTTTATGTCATACTAGAGAATATATATGTTTCACTGCATCGCTTGATAGCAGGAATTGTGAAAATATATTAAAGTTTTATTGATGTATGTGCAGTACTATGATGAAACAATATCTCCAGTATGCATTCAAGTTTAAAACTACGTGATTTCTTTGTGCTTAAATGTAAATATACATTTATAGACTCCAGATCTGATGTTTCTGTGGAGGAGAATCCTTCATGTGGCCAGAGTTCATTTAAACTGTCAGCAAAGTCTTAGGCTTTTTGCAGTATTGCTCAATTTAAGGTAAATATCCAGATTATTTAGGATATTAATGTCACAACCTCGGTTTGCTTCCACTATGCAAATCCTGAAACTCCTGTCTTGAATCACTTTGTTGAAACTTAGTGTAGTGGGCTTCTCAATGTACATTTGTTTCTTCATTCCTTACGTATACAAGGAGAAACAACAATCAACAATCTCAAACTGAAACACTTATCTTTTTGCAAATTCACTGCAGTTTCTACAACAGTTCTTTGTAAAGCACAACTCTTTATTTTATTACCATGATCTTTGGTTTAGAGTCTAAAACAGGATGAAATATTACAATTGCTCTGTTTGATCAGCACTGAAATAAAAATACCTTCGTGCTATTTGAGAAACATTCCAGGAGACACAACAAATCCTCTGGCAGAAAAAAGAGACAAACAAGAAGAAAAAAAAGTTGTCCATGGGCAAACTGAGTGCAGAGAAACATGAATCATCTCTGACCAGTTTTGCTTGGTCTGATGACCTAAATGACATGTTTGACTCATCTGATGCTCTGATGTTACGGCGATCTCTCGAACACACAAACAACAAGTCAGCCTTTAACCAAGCCAAGGATAAAAACCTGACTCAGGGAATAAAGGTCAGAGGAAGAGATTAGTCAGTTGATCAGCATTCATTTGGCTCAAGCTGGAAAGGAGCAAAGCACGCTGAAATCAGGCTCAACCTCTCAAGACTTAATGTGTTAGATGCAATTCAAATGACTTTAATGAGTTCACTTTTTACTGGTCCATCCTCATACATATCATGCATAATAGATCTCCGTCATGATCACAGAAATGGCTGCTGATGCCAAAGTGAAATTGTGATATTCATCCAGGAATTGATGAACATGTGTCATGGTACAGACGCAAAAACTGGAGCGGGGGTTAATTAGAAAGTCACAGAGTCACTATTGCAACACCACGGAGATGTGTTTTACGCCACACATAGAACCAACAAAAATTTTTTCTTCTTCTGTTTTTCGACCTGCTTTTATGTCGCTTCTTGAGACACTTTTTGACTCTTACCGCTGTAGGTGATGATCCGGACGGTGGAGTCACCATCTCCAAAACGAGTGATGGGCGTGAGACGCACCTCGTACGATTCGGGTCTTATCAGCTCGGTAAGGTTGTGTGTCATGAGCTCTCCTTTGCCGATGGTATCGCCCACAGGGATCTCCTGCTCCCACCAGCGCTGCAAGCCCACCTGAAGGGAAAAACCAACAAGAAAACTGGATTATTACAGTGTAAACGGCACTTGATAATGTCGTCACTGACATTTGTGCACAAAGCTGTCAATGTAAAATAAGCTTTAAAGTCGAGAGCGTAGTTAACACATGAATATTTGATTTGCAAAAATCTGTTGTATTGTTTTTCAAGCTGTACAAAAATCACAGCCCTGCTCTGTTTTAATAAGTGAATGATAAACAACAGCTGTTGGAAATATGACAAAAGGGACTCAGACGTCACTGTAAATCTGTTCAAAACGATTAAAACGTTTGAGCTTTGTCAAAAAAATCCCTCCAAAAATTTGATGCAATGCCATGTAGTTAATTTAGTTTCCATTTTGATTTTCATTTCAGCTCCAAACGGCTACAAACACATAATCTACCAGCAAAATCTAACTTTAATTTGATTCAGACTGTTTCCCCTGTGACTTCCATGTTGCGTAAAATGCAGATTAAAACTCACAACACCATGGAGCAAATTTTCACGCCCTGCTAATTATTCTTCACTGGTAGATTTTTTTAACCAACTACCCACAAAAATTCAAAGTTTTTGATGCATCGAAACACATTTTGCTGTTAAAATGATGGAAGAAATAAAAGACGACTACACACTTTTTAGGTGTGAAACATGAAATTTAGAAAATAATACTTTGGGGCGCAATAAATTGTGTTTTTGCACTCAATAAGTAATAAACAATCAAGATTGCAGTATTGACCAAGATAATCACATATTCATGGGCTGCTCAGTTTTGAACAGACAAATTAAAACTCCAAAAGGCAAAAATCAATACAATCTAAAGAAAGTAGAGAACCGCAATGACAAACGTAATTAAATTTCAGTTTCAAATATCTTAAGTTTGTTGAGGTTTGCTCTCTAATCCACAGGCTATAAAACATGACTGGTGAAAATCAAAAGTGGCTTAAAAGATTAGGATCTGCAGGTTATGTTGAACATAAATTGGTGTAGCATTTATTAAAGCTGCTTTACTGAACAAAAGGAAGACATGTAAGTGAAACCACAGTTGGGTATTTAAAATTGGGGAACAAGTCATTATGTTGCACCCTATGTCACAGCTCTCATCGGATGATGTCAGCATAGAAAATAAGTTAATAAAACCAGTTTTTTACCCCTTTATTTACAATACTGTGTGCAAATGACTGAATATATATTTTTTCCTGTATAAATGTAAACCTCTAAAATAAGGCTGTCATTTTTCAATTAACAGTTTCTATAGGCTGACTAAAACTATCACTAAGTGCCAGTAGAAATAAATACATTGAATTTTTTGTTGTTTTAATGAATCAAACTCATTTTTCCTGGCTGCTGCAACCATTTGAATGATGTTTTTCAAAAAGTAGTGAAGCAGAAGAAAGAGTCTTGCATTCAGTCGTGCAATCAAAAATCCAACCATATGTGGGTGACCCAGGTGTTGATGAATGCTGCTATGTTTGCATCATTCACACATTTTCTAAAGTGTTCTGCAAACCCATTTCAACATGGACCTTGGATTTCAAATTTGGCCCTGCAGTGTACATAGCCTTTCTCCAGATGAATAAGCCCAGTTATCACACAAAATATTGAGTGTTTTTCATCAGCAGTGATACAATGCGGCCCATCTGGATGTTAAAAAGAACCAAAAGCAGTCTATCGGGGGCAGAAAGAAGCAGAGTTGGCTACATTTTATCTTTAGCAATCAGTTTAAGGGAATGACCTGCTCCAAGATAAGTTACTTCTTCTGCGGCACACTGATTATTCATGCTTTCGTTTGCACTCAATTGCAAGCCCGGCGCAATGAAGATGGAGTGAACGAAGGTGTGATAACAGAGCACTTGAGTCATAGTGTTTAGGTGAGAACAGTACTAATGAAGTAATTACATGCAGTTTGGATGATCTGCAATTATGGGCTGCAAGTTTTCATCACCATTAGCTTTGCAGGTAAATAGAGTGATTCACCCGACAGAGCTAGCTTGTCCCTACCTGAAAATATTTACCTTCCTCTTAAGTACAAATGGCATTGCTGCTGATTGCTAATACAGTGTTGGGCTGACCGTGTGAGTGTTCGGGTGTTTTCTCAATCTCTCAAATAAAAGAGGGAACAATTTTAAGCAAAACAGATCTTTTTCATTGGAAGAGAAACAATGTTGCGCTCTCAACATCTCAAACGAGTCTACCTTTGAACCCCAAACACCAACAAAGTAATTCTGCCTGGACTTTTAATGTTCACTGGAAACACTCTTCTTTATGGACCATTCTCTGTAAAAGTGGTTGTGTGTAAAAATCCAAGTAGATCAGCAATTTCTGAAACACTTAGAACATCCCATAAGAGCCCAACAATTTCATTCAGCCTGATTGTGTCTTTTTTCTTAATTTATAGGTATTTAACAATAGTTTACCTCATGTTTTAATACAAATACTATAAGCTTCAAAAAAAGTATTCTGGATGAAGTAAAGTGAAAAACAAATATTCATTCATATCACATTTATATTTACTATCCCCACATTATTATTGTTACATTCATATTTATTACTATCAAATTTATATTACTATTGATATAAATTGCTTACAATTTATATCACATTCTAGATTTACCACTACCACCTTGTCTAAAACATTTACATTAAAATTATGTGTAATGGAATGTAACAACAGTATTCTTTAAGACTATTAAACTTATATTTTTTTAATTATAAAAGCAATCTGTTTTCCATCCACAATATTAGCCTTTTATCATTCACAGCGTTTTTTTTGTCATGCTTCCAGAATGTCTCCAGTTTTCCCCGTTTGCTGCTATCTTGGCTCTTGACACTTGCTTCACTGAGTGAGATTTGAACAGAAAAAGAAAAAAAAAAAAACAATCACCTTTTGTTTGCTAAGCACAGCACACGAAATGTGGACTTACTCTGATGCCAGTGGAAAGGCTTGTGGCAGAATGTGAGTGTGTGAGGAACACTTCAAGTCCCATTCAGAGATCACAGCATCAGTTCAGATACAGAGGACTAATGTTACTTCTAAATTGCCTGCTTCACTCAGCATCACAGCGACGAGCTCTTCAGCTGCTTTTTGGCAACCAGGTAATTATAATGCCTTGTGTGAACATATAGAAGTGCACAGTGCAGCATTTATGCTTTTCATGTTTGCCGTTGTGAATTCAGCTAAGCTTCCTACATGTTGTTGCTTTGTGTTTTATTAATTTCATGCTGTTATTGTGCCCCAGTGTGTATACATTTTTACAATGGGTCTAACAAAAGGGTTTAGACACATGCGGCCTCCAGGGGCATGCTGGATAAAGAAACTCGGATATTAATTTTGAAAAGACAGAGGCCTACTAAGAAAGAGGAAGTTCAATAAAAAAGAACATTTCAACAAAAGTAACAAACAAAAAGACTCAATTTGAAAAGCAAAAGACCACAAAAATGGAAAGATTGCGAAACATAGACATTGCGTTATTGTTTTGTATTTAATGGAAAATACCAACTTGAAATTTCTTATTTCCAGCAAAGAAAAAAGCACAAAAGAAATCAAAATGAAAGTCAAATATTTTTAATTGTCAAAGTGGATATGTTTACAATTATACATTTAGCTGTAAATCTGGTATGGGGGCGGTATTTTAGCATCTTCTACAAATAATACAGCTACTTTTCAAAGTTCCTGTAGCATCTAGCTGTGCTACAATGCTAACACAAATATGGATCCAATCAGCAACAACAAAGAGACTCTGTTTCAGTTGGTTTTTATATAAATAAAACTGTACTAAAGTTTTTAGAAAAAATGTTGTACTCTTTGAACATCTTTGTTTTCAATAATTGAGCTAAATTAAAAACAACATCAGTAAAAACAGTTTGTACTTGACAATAAAACTGGAGCAGTGTCAGATGAGATTTAGTGCTAATCAAGTAATCATAGAATACTTGTTTGTCTGTTCTTGTAAAAAAATAATAATCACAAAGCATGTTTTGAACAATTTATCAATAAATTAAGCACACAACACCTGGCATTCCTTATGCGCAGAGCCACATGTGTGACTTTGAAATTTCCGTTTGATTCCACTTTTAGCAAAATCATTGCTAAAGTGCAACAGTCTTAAAATGCAAGGGAGATGAAATAAAAAAACAAACAAACAAACACATGATTAATATAACTGTAAAGATTAAGGATAAAACAAATTCATGACACCCATTTTAAGTATTGGTTTGATGTCTGACAAAAATCTGTAAAATATATTGTAATATGGAAAAAATAAAACATCTTACCACTTCACTTGGATGGAAGTAGTAATAGTAGTAATAATACTGCATCAGAAAATCTGTTATCTAAAAACTTTTTGATAAAAACATGATTAGAAGAGGATGTTATTGTGGGGAAAAAACAGATTTTCTTCTAGAACACGCTTCATTTGTTTTTCCAGACTCCACTTTTAGTCGAGTAGGCTAAAAAAGAAAATATAACGCTGCATATGAATCTTAAAAACACATATATTATTATGTCCAGAGTGACTTGGTCATTGTGTATTTTCTGAAGCTGGAAGTAAGTCCTTAAAATTAGTGTTGTCAAAAGAAAAACGTCAAACGAAAGCCAACATCGGCTTTCACTCATGTAAAAGCGAAAAGCTCCATTAACATACAAATGAAATTGAAATAGTCAATTTAAACCACAGAACTCCTGACTTTTGGATTTTGCGCCTTTGTCTTGGTTCTGCTAAATTGAGTCATCTACCTCCTGTCAAGTTTTTTTCTCCTAAATTTCTTATTAAAAACATATCGATTTATTTCACGTGATTGCAGCAGGAGTCGTAACTTCAGAAAAAAAAAAAAATGACGTTAGCAATGTTCAAAGTCAGCCTGTGAGCCAGAAGCAACATGAGAACAATCAAAACGGACAGCATCATGTCTGACAGGAGCAAATCGCCTATGGATTACCAGCATGTAATTAATATGGCCTCTATTGATCCGCTTGCTCATCCTGACGTGTCAGATCAATTCAACAAGACAATACAGAGGCAGGAGAGTGTGGCTTACAAGAGTGGAGAACAATGTTGGTCAAGTTGAGGCTGAAGTCATCACTAAAATGTATGAAAACTCACTAAGTATGTGTCAGTTTTGATCAATTTATAGCAGTAATAGAACTGCAATAGCTCAATAAGTATTTCAGTCCAGATTTTCTTTTTGTTGTCACTATTGGTGATTTATTATTAGTGTTGATGGTGAACATTTCCTATCTGTAGTAAAAAATACTCACGTTTTTGAGTTCAGGTCTTCAGAATCAAGGAAAAATAATTAATAATCAAAACAATTTAAACCAAACTATGTATGAGTGCATCAAGATCTCTCACTGCTGTAGTGTGCAGCCAAACCTACAAAACAGTTGTTTACCAAGCTACTAAGCAGAAACACTTTGACACTACGTGTGGGAAGTTTGATGATTTGATATGTGCCTTTCACATATGCCTGGAAGAAAATCTAAATAAACTTAATGAGAGCTTGCTGTATTTTTCATCCAGTGGATGTCTGTGTTGAAAAGCATGACGTTGTTTGGCTGAGTTATCACTGAAGCCACAACATTTTGTGTTGCAGCAATTCGGGTAGCTTGGCCATTGCCTTCCTGTGCAATTTTGCTCGAAAAAACTCTCAGCTGATGTTAAGCGAAGGTTTCATAAGTATTTTTTTCTTTTTCAGAAAAAAAACAAAAAAACGTACTTTTAGGACTATAAGCCGTTACTTTTTCCCTCATGCTTTGATCCATGCGGCTTATAGCCTGGTGCTGCTTTTCTGTGGATTTTGTGAATCATTGGAAGTCAAAATTAGAAATCAAAAAAGAAAGTGTTAATTTTCACTTACAACAAGCACATGCTAGCAGCAGGCACGACAGAGAAATGTTTTCAAACTCATATTCCCTCATCATGGAAACCATGATGAGGGTTTCCATATGATGAACTTCTTCCATTATATGGAAGAAGTTCATGAACTTCTTCCATATAATGGAAGAAGTTCATTCATTAGTTCTTCCATTCATTAGTTCTTCCATTAGTTCATTATATGAACTAATGGAAGAAGTTCATATGATGCAGCTTTTAAGTTGAAGGCTATTGATGTAGCAGTACAGGTGGGAAACAGAGCCGCTGAACGTCAGCTCGGTGTGAACAAATCCATGGTTCGGTGTTGGAGACGCAGAACTGCGTCCTTAATAGCAGATTTATCAAGGACGCAGCCCTCTGCTGCGTCCTTGTGGAAAACCGAGAGTGGCGGAGAAACCAGCAGCTTGCAGCCTGGTGCGGTTTATATATGTACATTTCCAGTATTTTACTTTATTTTTTTTTAAACTTTGTAGGTGTGGCTTATAGTGAGGTGCGCTCTATAGTCCGGAAAATACGGTAAGTGAATTTGATAAAAATTCACTTGAAATCTTCACCACAAAAAGCATGCCAATTAATTGAACTATAACTTTTTCTGCTTGCTCCCCTTATATAATCTACACATATACAGGATCAAGCCAATGTATTTGAGCTACCATTTGGTATATCTTGCTGAAAAAAAAAATCAAGCTCTAGGAACAGAGAGAAGATTTTGAAGCCTGGCTACAATATCAAAATAAGGGCAGATGTCACACGTTTCTGCTGCATCTCTGACAGATGCTGTGATTTATGCTTTGTGCGTCTGGCTGGTGCATACCTTTCAGCTACAGCTTTATTCCCATTTCCCCTCCAGTCAGACTGTTTCTGACGAAGGCACAGGGCGATAACACACAGCAATCCTTTTTAAAGGCATAAGGTTCACAACTACCAGGTATTAATTCAGAGGCAGTGGGGGGAAAATGATCATAATTCTCTGGGAATGGCAAGGGAAGTGCTGCTGGATCTATAAATAGATTTAAGTGTTGTAGTGTGCATGTGAGCTTTCTTTACTGCACCAGTCACAGCGATGCTGGGGATATCTCTGCCATTTCCTTTTTTTTTTATTTACAAAAGGAGCCTTTACTCCCACATGTTTCTTTTTCATTTCTTGCTTTTTCTTTTGCAGACTGCCATGAAACTTGTGCTGCTGTCTGACTAACTTTTCCAGAATATATATCTAAGAAAAATCCAATCAGTCTCTTCAAATCTGTTCTAAACACTGAAATGCAATCAGCTAGAGAAGGAACGAGTGGCAACCTAAAGAATAATTACGAGCTCATGTCAAGAACGCAAAAAATAAATGAAGGAATTTACATTCATAGAAAATCTATGCATTTTTCTTATTAATAAGTAAATGAAAATATTAGATTTTACCAGGGTTTTGCTTCACACAAATTTAAAACCTTAGAATGTGCAGAAAACTGGCTGAAACTTTAATAACCAATTGTGCATTTTTGCAGGTTTCCACTCAAAATGCCCAGTAAAAGCAATACTGCTTTTACTGACTCTGCCAAGTAACATAACAGGCAAATAAGTGCATCGCACTACACAAACATAACAACCTTAGAAAGTGTTTTGAAGCCCTGTGTTCCTTCAGGGTGTAGGGCGAACGTGATTTTTATTATTCATTGCAAACACAACCAAGGACGTGTTTGCTAATTCTGAGCAGGAATGAGATAAATTCAGAATTGCAGCTTGCATGCATTTTTTACTTGTTTGCTGTCTGTTTGATTATTATTTTTTTATTTGTCATCATCCAAATGTGCAATTCCTAACTGCAATGTCAACATTAACCTGAATTTCTGAGGGCAATGCAATGTTTGTGGCCGTAATTGAAAAGAAATTATATTTAGAATGAACCTTTTCTAGTTGGAAATCCGAGGAAAGAGAGAGAGAGAAACAGAGAGAGAGAAGAACCGAGAGAGGAAGGTAAACATTGATTGCCCAGAGAGAAAATGCATCCTTCCCATCCATCAATGCCGCCTGCCTGTCATCTGTGGAGTTTGCAGGAGAAGCAGGGAAAACAAGAAGAGTGCAGGCTAATTCTCACTGCGGGGCTCCACTTCCACCTCTGTGATGGGAAGCACAAACAGAAGTAGTTCGAGAAAAACCACTGTATACGGCTCCTAATATGTTAACAGCCTCCACCAAGCGTAATGAGACAGACCTTGGAGAGGAAAAAAAACTCTATACGTACCACTTCTAGTTCTTCTGTATGCAACACTTATGTTTCATGTTGAAAGGTTTTTACTTCTACAGCCTGAAAAGTCTGAAACAGCTGAGCAACACAGTGGACGTGAAACACTACTGAGTTTATGTTGGAATAATTCTGTCTTCAGACACATGCCTTTTACTATTTAAGCTTAATATCCACTGTGAACATTTAAGAAGATATAAAGTTAATCTGTAACCAAGTAAATTGCACCATCACAATCAATCAATAAAGTTTATGTACAATGATGAAGTTCATGTTGTAGGTCTAAAAAATCCTGGGCTGCTGACACCAAGAACTCAGAGAACAGAAAAAGGGTTTCTCAATCATGTAGAGTTGACCATGCCCTTCAAAAGCATGTTTTCACATTTTGTAATTTTACAACACACTTCAATTACTTTATTAACATTTGATGAAACTGGAAGAAAAACAATAGAGTTTAACAATGTGTGGCATGTGTTTCTACTCAGGTGAACCCAGTGCAACCTCAGAAGTGACCGAAAAATTTAATAAAGCCAACCTTCATGTAATTTAATCTTGGCATATTTCTACGTGTTCAGTTATTGCTGGAAGAGCTCATGTTCTAATGTTACAAAATCTATATTTAAACAGCAACAAAAAAAGTACACATTATTCTTTCTTTTTCACAAAAAGTTAGAAATGAAACCCCAATGTTATTATCAAATAATAAATTTGTTTCCAAGATCCCCCTCAGGGTCACAAACTACCACAACTGGATAACTTGAAATATTACAAAACTGCGACAGCCCATTTAAATCGTCATCGATTTTTGACGTTATCATAGTACAAGTATCCTCATGTTCCTCCCTCTGCATACCCCATTTTATACAACTCTGGGAAAAATAAGAGACCACTGCAAAATTATCAGTTCTCTAATTCTACTCTTTATAGGTTAATGCTTATGTAAAAGGAACATTACTCTTTTATTCATTCCAAGCACAAATTTTGTATTTATTTGCAGAAAATGAGAAATGGTCAACATAGCGAAAAAGATGTAATGCTTTCAGACCTGAAATAATGCAAAGAAAACAAGTTCATATTCATTTAGAAACAACAATACTAATGTTTCAACTCAGGAAGAGTTCAGAAATCAGTATTTGGTGGAATAACCAGGAGGTTTTCAGTGGGGTTCATTTTTTCCAGAGCCGTATAACATAGGCAGTATGTTTCTGTCTATTGTAAAAATGCTAGGTTGTATTGTCGCAAAATGAGAAAACGTTAAGAAAATTTTCACAAGAAAATTAAAGTATTTTTACTTTTTCAAAATCTTTGCATTCTTACCTGTCTGATGCCGAGCCTGTAGGCAACGATGCGGTCCACAGCACTGGGGTTCATCTGGGTCCACTGCAGCTTGAAGCCGTAGACTCGCGGCCTGTATTGCCACAGAGGGCTGTAGGTATCGTAGTAAAACTCTGGAGGATAAGCTTTACCTAAAGGCAAGCACAATATGATAAACATTTCAATTTCATGTTTCTTTAAAACATTTTGGTCATTAACTTCACATTTGTTCAGCATTTCAGCAGTTGGGGAGTGGTGCTTTCTCTGAAAAGTAATCTCTCTCTTTTTTTGTGGGCTCTGGGCTGTTTACTTTTACTGCCATTTATAACATACAGAAAAAAAAAAAGACCCCAAAGCCAAAATAATTCCTCTTTAAAGTTCCCCAGAAACTGCTCGCTGACTGCTATTTCCTTCGTCAGATTTATTTAGCTCCTGATAAGCCACAGGGGCATTTCTTCGTGGAAAAATCCGAGTGATTTATTCTCGTTAACTTAGGTGTTTTGATCAGATAACTTCCATTCTAAGATTTCTGTAGAAATCAAACTGTTGTTTCTTCTGTCCCGCTATGAGTTAGTAATTTTGAAAATAAAAAAAAAAACAAAAAAAGAAAATTACCGTTAAGAATGCATAAAATTAATCAGTCTGTGGGCCACATGCTTATGAGAATAATCTATAGAGCAAGACAGAACACACACAAAAAGCTAATTTTATTTGTCCTTGCTCATAAATACTGTAGCAACAAAATATTAAGCGTTCAATATAATTTCTTTTCTGTATTGTCAAAGGTCTGGAAAACAAAACAAATCAGAAAAATTGTAGCACATATCAGAGACTGACATATAGCTACAAGATTTTTCTGAGTAACTTAACATTTTCTATATTTTTGTGCCTTGAAAACATTTTTCTTAAAAACAAAAATAAATTAAATTAAGCAATTTCAGAACCACAGAATCAACTATGTTAAACTGAGAAGAACATCGTGTTTCTCAGTTTGAGTTTCTTAAACTGAATCTGTTTCTTTAAAGCTAAACCATTAAGCAAATCAACCAACCGTTTACATTTCTCTGTGGAGTAAAAACAAAATTAAACATGTCACTTACATCAGCGTGTATTAACGTTAAAGATCCTTTTAGAAAAGCAAAGAGAGGGAATCCTAAAGGTTATTCTGCTACGTCTTTGGTTCTCAAACTGTGGTGCAAGTAATACTTTTAGTGGACTCAGAGAAACCTTAGTGTCAGTTATTTTCAAGAAAATAAAAATAATTATTTGTTTGGACAGGCAAATATTTACTTAAAACATACTTCTCTAAAGATAATTAGAGTGGAGAATATGTCGATTGAGTTTCTTAAATCAAGACTGCATCTGATGTGTTGGTATGAACTTCAACCATGTGGGTTATTTGTGTATGGGTGTGTGGTTGCGTGTACGTACCAGTGAAATTCAGACTTGAAGGGATTGTGGTGGAAAATGACTACAAGTTAACATCTGCTGATCATGTTATATCAAATGCTTGTGAACTCTCACCAAAAGAACTATTTGGGTTACATGTACAAGGTTGGAATTTGTTTTCTACAGATGCATCAGAACCAGATTGTCTCGCCTCTTGTTTTTATTCCTTATCCTTGGTATAAAACTCATGTGTTGTCTCTGCCTGGCAGAGCTTTTCATCCAGACCTGCTTCATTATTGATTGTCCTACAAGCTCTCTGTATTGTGTACAATATATGAATAAACCTGATCAAGTGATTTCACCTGCTTGGTCAATTTTTTTTTTTCTACAACAGGACGCTTTCAAAAAATATTCCTACTTAAAACACAAATTTCCAACATCAAGATACAAGTGGAACTCATGATTAAGCAAAACCCAGCAGATAAAAATATTTTGTTTTGATCTAAAAAGGCAAGAAACTGAAAAAATAAATAAATAAAAGTACCACCGTACTACTGGGAAAACATAGTATTTTCTGAGGTGATACCATTTTTGAAAAAAGTGAGAACCATTATTCTACACAATTTAAACAAATTGCTTCTTGCATCACAACACACCACAATAATGCTCTTGAAACTACACACAAATACAGTAATGTGACACAAATGTAATGCAATGAATGCAATACATTCATGTACTCTCTGGGCTCTCTGCCAGGACTAAAAAAAGAAAAGTATTCATGCTCTTATCAGTAACATTGCTTACTTTGTTAGAATCTGTGAAGATATACAATATTAGAACAATAATAATAATAATAAAAAAACATTTTTCCAGCCTTGAAGCTCATTTTTGACAACTGAAGAAAACATTAACTTGTACACTGAATCAAGATCCAGCATCAAGCTCAGAGGAGGACATTGCATTGAAAAATAGAAATCCACCTCAATCATATGCTATGCTGTGTTTGTCCTTGTCATTTGGGCTTGTTTATTGTAGGATGATAATACCCAGAGCAGATGATTTTAATGGCCATGCTGCAGTTGAGCTGCCATTATTAGAAACCACACAGGGATTTCACACAGACATGTGGTGAGTTTTAAAGTACTTTATGTGGATAATAGGTGATATAAGGTTATGTTAATGGCAATATTTAAATGTTAGTGTGTTAGGCCTGTGATAAACTGAAAATGTAGTCAATGTCTAAATCGTTTTTTGCCAATGCTTAAGATGGCTTTCTAATTATACCAACAGAAAGCCAATTAGTTTTTTGTTGTCACAATGACAACAAAAGAGAAAAACGTTAATCAGCACCACTGGACAGCTCCTAACTTGGTAAATCTCAAGCTAACTTAAAATAAATTTAGTCCATACAGACAAAATGTTCTGCGAGAGGAACTATTAGGTCTGCAGTTGAAAAATGTCTTCCTCAGTTACGTATTTACTAGAAATACAGTCCTTTGCAAAAAAAAAAAAAAAAGTTTTAAAATGTTGCCACATTACATCTACAGGCTACTATAATACATATGATTGAGATAAACAGTAAAGCATATTTACAAATTGGAAGGAAAACCATACATGGCTTAGAAAAATTCTTGCTAAACAAGAAATCTTAAAAGTGTCCTTCTGCTTATTTATTCAAACTCAATATTTTGTGCAACCACCTCTAGTGGCAATTACAGCTGCAAGTGCTTCTGGTTTGTTTCTACCCTCTTTGCATGCATGAATTTTATTTGCCAATTTCTTTATGCAACAAAGCTGAAACTCAATCAGATCAGATTTCACACACGTTGAGTCTTGAAAGGAGCAATATAAAAACAATTCTTCTTATTTACTTAATATGTGGCATATTTATATCCACTGTAAGGTCTGTGGTAGCATCTCAAAAGAGGAATTATAGCAATTATAATATATAGAGATAAAATAGTGTACTAACTAGATGTACAAATGTCTCATTCATTATCTATGATATCAAAAAAAGAGAATTAAATACTTAAATAAACACAGATGAACAAATCTGTACAACACCAACATGTTAATAACACTTAACACTGAATTTCATAAGTTTTTTGAATACAGCTGAAACAACCAAACACTCCATGTGTAATTATTGAAAATTGCCAGATTTGATGTTTCCTGCAGCCTCTAAATAGTTTAATCAATTCTCTTAATAACCCAACAAGTCAAAGCTGCACAAACAGTGGGTTTTGTTCTGCATTTTAGACAATAAATCAGCTTAATGATGCCTTGGGCAGCCTGTTGCAGATCATTTGGCCTTTGCATGGATAGAGGTATTTAAAATAAAAAAAAAAAAAGAAGAACAGGGGGAAAAAAACAGCGATACAGAAGAAAATGACATTCATTCATCATCTTGATAAAATCACTCGGAGAGGAAAACAAATAGGCTCTGGCAAAAGAAACAGTGCTGATGATTAAACAAAGTAATTTATATACAAATACTTCATGGTTTAGTTTGAAGCAAGAAATACACCTCAAAAGGTCATCGTTGGTTCTCTGCTGGCTAAAGCTAGCTGACAAACAGGAAGTGATGATGCCGCCGTGCAAGCTGCCTCCGCATCTCACCGAGATGAACCAGAGGAGAGCGAGCACACGTGCTAAAACAAAAATAAACACGTTCACAGAAAGAGAAAGAACACGAATGTAGGGATAATTACTGTCTGCACCTCGCTAAGCTCTGTTTTGCTGCATTGAGCCAGCTGTGTTTACAGCACACTGTACAGCAAGTGTTACATAAGCCTGCCTAGAAGATAGTGACAGATAGTGCTGGGAAGGAAAAGAGGATGCTGCAATTTGCTGCGAAGCAAGAGTGAAGAAAGGTTAATTAAACAGACTCGGAGAATCCCACAGAGACGCTGCTTCTGGAAGGCGCAAATCAGTTCTTTTATCGCATAAATGTATATTGTTTCTGACATTTGTAGTAAACCAGGTTAGATATCAACCTTTTCTTGTTTACCTTTTGGAGCTTAAAGGGGGAAAAAAAAGTATCAAAAAGAAATTTCTTGGCGCATAGTCAGGAATCTTTCTTTGAAAATCACTCAAATATAAAGTACAATAAAGCAAAATGGTCTGACTTCCTAATCACACATTATGTGTGGTAAAGCGCATTACCTAACCCACTTAGGCTGCTTGAAATGGGTAACTCTGGGTGGGAGACATCAAACATAAAGCACAGAGGGCTTAATTGATTTTTTTTTTTAAATCCTGTTTATAACACCATAACCAATGCAGTGATTCATAACAGCTCAGCACAAACCTTCAGGCAAGAAGTTGACCTTATTTGCAGACTTATTTTTCCTTTTTGAGAATTTACATGTGTGTTTTCATCTTCAGGAAAACATTGTACGGCTGCAGCTGTGGAGTCACAACGTTCAGAAGAAGACGTGCAAACTTTTGGATCCACAACAGAAGCAAGCAAAAACAAAACAAAACAAACTACAATGGTAAACAAAAAATGATAAAGAAATGACTCAGCTGCATTCTACTGTTTTGACAAAGGAATATTAACTTTTTCAATGAACAAAAAGGCTAAAACATAAACTTGTATTTATACAGTTTTCTTTTTCTCTTTCTAGTGGAATCTGGCTGTCCTAGTGTGAGAAACCATGAGATAATTTTACTAACGCAGAGATACAGCAGAGAAAATATAATTCAACATTAAATAACAACAACAAGGCAGAAACATTGCAAAACAGGATGTAGCAGAAAACATTAATATAGGCTACCTATAACACGCTGTGTATAAAATCCAAGTTGTGGAAACTGGCGACAGGCTTTAAACACAAAAACAGAACTTATGTAAAACCGCCAAAGCTCAATAAGATTGATGTTGATTGAGTTTTTAGAATACCTTTTCTAAGAAATTGAATGAAAAGGTTTCAAGGTAAAATTTATGTACTTCCTGCACTTTTTAAAAGACAAAAAAATATATGGAAAATGCACAAATTGATCCAAAAAGACCAAGGATGTCTTACTAAAACATGCAAAAAAGAGCCAAATAAACAAAATACAAAGTGATGCCAGTGCCATTTATAAAACAAAAATAAACAGCATAAAAGCAAGTTTGGGGACCTCATCTCTTCAAACTGCTACATTTGAATAACAAGTGAACTTTGTAGTTCATTGGGCTGATTTAGATAAAAAAACAAAAAAGAAAGACGAAATGCAATAAATTCTATTGAAAAAAAATCTAAACTATTCAAGCAATTCACCTATTCATTTCCGGTTAACAACGGAAAGCCAGGAGAGATGAGGACACCTAGAGACCAAAAACAGTTTTAGATAAAGTCAAAATAGACCAAAATGAACCACATCCTACACACACAGAGCATGTGAATGCTATTCCTAGCATACTAGGACTAGTATCCATACCTAGATAATCTGATTAGATCATTAAAAATGCCGGTTCATAACAATACAATTGAAGTCAATTGAAGTCATGTTCTTCTACATCTGGAATATTTGAAAGTTTGACAATATTTAGTTCGGTACAGTGACCATCTTTCAAAAATTTCTGTTAAAGATTATAACAACTTCAGTTAAAGTAGGTAAAATGTTAAAGTAAAAGCTATGCTGCAAAAAAGAAGTAGTATACAATTGCTAAAAATTATTTTCCAATAGGCTGCTATTGTGAAAGGAGTTTTACTATGAATTCGCATCACAGTACACCAAAAGGAAATTAAGTTCCTGTTATGTACGAGTACAGTTATTTTTGGCAATACAAATTAGTGTCAAAACTCACAACACTAAAACTTTAAAATATCTCACCTTGCTGGGAACAGGCTTTAGTAAGACTTTTATTCCAATAATTATAAATTGTTGGAGTAAAACAAACTTGAAGCATGCGTGTTTCACAACCTACGTCCCAATCTAGAGCTGCTGCTTCGGAGAACATTTGCTGCCTTTGGACAGGAAACCCGTGCATTAATCATCAACCGCATCAGACTGGAATGGAAACAGATGAAACAACAGCGCGATGATTCACAGACGGAGAAGCAATTCTCTGCCCGTTCTAACTCCTCAGAGGAGAGCATTTGCTAAAACTCAGGGTTCCAGCAGCAGAGTGTTCATGCCAAAGCTCAGTGGTACACATTACATTCCTCTAAGGGGCCTCTCCCATGGCACAATTTAATGGCCAACTTGGCCCTTGCAGCCAACTCACAGATGTCCCAATAGCTTGGAACATGGGCATCCATGCACATGCACAAACGCTCTCCCCTGGCACGATCTACTTCTTCTGGGTGACAGTATTTATGTGGGCCCAAGACTGGCTTGCTTGCTGACATTAGTGTGTGTCTGTCGGCATGGAAGGAAATATGTTGTGCATGATGCATGGTATGATGAGTGGCTTTGCAAGTTGAATGGCTGCGGGCCAGGACTCCAGACTGATATGTTTGTTACTCATCAGCACAGCCCAAGAACGTCAGGAATGCAGGTGTGAGGGAATGTCTATTAAGTTGGTCTCCGTAGAGAGAGTAAACTAATATTTCACCAAACTGCATCAACCATAAAAGATATTTGATGAACTTCAGCTAAGAAAGGACTCTCTCCATCTCTCCACAGCATATTATTCATTTCAGCCACACACACACAGTGGTGCTGATATCATGGCTATTGAGTTTCAGATAAAATTGAAAAATCGTCAAGACTAAGAACTGGGGTTATGGGAACGGGGTATGGCAGACTTCATAGATGATGGAGGGAACCAAAGTGGATTTTCTGCACTGTGCTCCTGCACTCAGGGAGTTACTAAAAGAGCCTCCATACCTTTGGCAGCTACTGAGTCCAGATGGTAGGAATCTGGAGCATTGGGCAGGAGGAATCAAGCAAAGCGTAGTGGGAGGGAAGGAGGATGAAAGGGGAGGAAAAGGGTGAAAGTAGAAAGAATATCAGGAAAACCTTAAGCCCAGTTAAGAAAAAAAAAAGACAGTTGTCTGAAGGGAACTGTCTGCCTCTGTCTCTCTGCTTTATCTAGTTCACCAGGAATTACTGATTTATGCAACACAGACCTGCTTTCTTTTCTTCACAGCACGTTCCAGGAGAAGGAGAAAGGAGAAAGAAGGATGAAGAAAAAATGAAAACACAAAGAGGGCCAGAAAAGCAGCAAAAATGTAGAAATTTCTGCTGCTAGGACGCTAAGAGATAGAAAGGAAGATAATAAAAAAAAAAGAGAAAAGCAGGTGGCAAAGGATTAAAGTGACAAATACTCATCTTGTGACCCTGCAGCTCTTGTCTCTAATAGGAGGTCTAAGAGATTGAAACCTTGGTCAAAGTTCCTGCGGTCACTCAGTGTGGCCAAACTCATTTTGTCCTGTCACAACAACCAACTCAAAGATGGACGCATTGTGTATGAAGTAAGAAGAATAGCGACTTCACAATTCCAGCAACCTGTTGGATTGCAAGTACAAAGAAAATAATAATAATTAAAAAAAATCCCACTATTGTAGAAGTTTGGGCATCGAGTTCATACGTAAGAAACGTTGAAAGATTTAAAATGATCTGGACACATTTTGTATCCTGCTGCAAAAAGAAAAGAAAAAACAAATCAATGATATTCTGATTTCCTACAGGAGTAACTTTAAATAAAGGCTCTAAACCGCAGTGAACAACCACATCTCTCAAACAGCAAATTGGCTGTTAAGTGAAGAGGAGAAAGAATAACAAAAAATACTCTCTTTCCTCTATAGATCAGTTTCTGAAACACAATGGCATTTGTGTCATCAGGCATGAAAACTGTGAGGAAAACTACAAATGAATTTTAGAGCTTACTGGATCCAGCATGAAGTGGCAAAAGAAAGGTTGACAGAGACAGTCTCAGATCAGGTCTAGCAATGAGGCTAGAAGGAAGAGCTGCATAGAAGGAAGTGATTAGCAATATGAAATTGCTAATCAATAGCAATTTCATTGCTATCATCAACAGTACAGAACAGTAGGAGAGCAGAGGTTGATAGCAGATCTGCTATCAACCACCATGTGAATCACCACGTTAAAATGTATGGATGTCCACATTTGGATGAGTGGACAGATGGCTAGATCTAGGGACTGATGGACAGGGGTAAGGCTGGACAGATAGACTGATAAATTGCTATAACAATGCTGTGCAGATTAACAAATTGATGGGTGAGCCTAGGCCAATGGACAGACAGCAACATGGGAGGGTGATGGACAGGTTGACGGATGTTAAAATAGATGAATGGACTGGACGAAAAGCCGGACTGATGGATAGCTGAATGGATGTATGTATGGATAGATATCGTTTTTGCACAAAAGGCAACATAAACTTTGCTTTTACATATTCCGATCTTTATCACAAAGCTGATCTGATAGAAAAAATTATCTAGTTCTACAGAAAACTTTGTTTTCTGTTAAAACATTGTAAGAATTTTTTTAATTTTAAGCCTCTTTGGAAACCCTATGCTGAAAAGAAAAGACGTACGGGTAGACATGGCCCTCAAACAGGCTTTACAGGTAAATTATCTGAAACTGTTGAGAACCTACTGGCCAAACTGCCATGAATGTCCACATTTGGTGATGATGGACGCAGCCAGATGCAGGGTTGAAGTGCAACAATGAGTTTAATAATGATGTAGAAAATCACAAAAACCAGGAAGCAGAGGTGAATGGAGATACAACAAGCACAAAATCTGGTAGGCACGAGAAAGTGACTCGGCCAGGAACGACAAAAACAATAGACAAGGATCCAGCAGGGGACACAGGTGAGGTTAAATACACCAAGGACTAATCAGGGAAACAAGAGACAGCTGGGGACAATCAGGGGGTAAACAAGACGACACAGGGACAAAATAAACTGGAAAACGCATACAAAACTCAAATCGCCACACAAATAGCAGGGACTGGCAAAAAAGTGACTGGAAAGCAGGCTATCTAACTAATGAAGGATTCTGCAGTGCAATGGAGAACTTTAAAAATGCTTAATTAGCCCAGCATGAAAAGAAAATCGATGTGTCAGAAGTGTACAGACTTCCCTCTATCAGTATAAAAGGAAGAAAAGCGTAAAGTTGAAGGACAGACAGAACAGTTGGTTCAATCAGTGAGAAATGTAAAAAAAAAAAAAGAGTAAATCTTAAAAGATATCACCTCCTTACCTGTCACCTGGAATGTGCATTTTCCTGCTCCGGCCTCATTGATGACGTTGCAGGTGTACTCCCCCCAGCCTTCACGATTCAGGCTGCGGATCGTGTACTCTGTCTCGTCTTTGTGTGGGTCAAACGCGCCGGCGTTGAGCAGACGGTCTGAGAGAAGCCACTCGAACCGCAACACCCGAGAGGGGTGGGCCCGCAGCACCCTGCAGGTCATCACCACCGGCCTCCCCAGGCCCTGACGGACCTCCATGTGCACAGGCTCCACTGTGGGAGGGTCTGAATGGCGAGAGAGAGAAAAAAACCTCAATCATTTTTGAAAGGGACAAAAACAAAAAGAAAGGAATGAATGGAAGGTATGGATGAGGTGGAATATGTTGGTACAATTGCTGGAATGAACAGGGGAAAGAATATTTTATAGATAAGGACACAGAGTCATTTCACACAAACTTCCACTTTGATTTATAATGTAAAAATATTTACAAGTAAAGAAATTGAAGGGAATAAACTGTTTATTTTTTAATTCATCACATCACATTTTAATTCATCACATTACATCCCCATAAAATACACTGAAGTTTGATGTTGAAACAAAAAAACTGGTGAAGAATTAAAGAACTATGAATATGGTTGTAAGGCAGTGAAATTGGCACAGACAAGACAAACTGCCGAAGCACATTCACTTTTGAGGAAACGGGGTGGGGGGGAACATTAAGCACCTTGTAAATAAACTGTAGCCCATCTCCACTGAAAATCGATACATTTCAGAAACAGATGAAAAATGAAAACAATTGCAGGTGGAGCGGCACGGCTGCGTTGAATTCAATTTGCACGAAAACCCCAAGAACGTTTGAAATAGAAATCAGTTTCGCTTCGCAGAAAACAGGTAACAGGATGATGAAGTGCACCTCGAGCTTTTAAAAATGGAAAATTAATAACTTATTTGAGTATCTGACAGCCTTCACCTCTTCCCACGCAGAAAACCTGCTAGTGAATTATTCAACCAGTTGAATGGCCTTGATGAAACCCAGGCTGAGTTTCGGGAAAGTTTTGCCATGTGTGATGCATACATTCCAGCCCATTTAGTTTGCATGAGACAATACGTCTGATGGTGCGCGTGTAGATTAACTGTGTTTAGGTGTTTGTGTGTGCAAGCAGTGGAACAGTTATGAATAATTCCCCCATTTCAGGCATCTTTTACTGTTGACTGGCTCTGGTGGGAGCTTGACAAAAGTCACGACGGGGCTTGGAAAACGACGGTGAATGAACGCGCCGGAGACGCGACAGAATGACACGAAACCCCTTGATTGCCTCAGATTTGCATAATTTCTGACAGTGCAGGAGAGACGGCAGCTTCAGCAAAGGTTGGGGATGCTATTTTTTCAGAATGTAATCTGTTACAGATCACTGGTTACCTGATTGAAACTGTTATCTCCAACATAATCTTCCACATTATTCACACTCAGTAATATAATCTGTTTACTGAGCCTTCCAAACTTGATAGGATGTGGAGCTGTGAGTGAAGTATGAAAATGTACAGCATTAAATTTGATAACACTATTAATGTCATTATTGCTAAGCCTAATCAGAAATTAAGGGGGAAAAAAAGAAATTTTATGTTGATTTTGTTTGCCGTGTTTTAGCAACAGTTGCCTTTTTATTTATTTTTTATTTGTACATAAATAAGTTAACCTCACCCCTGGCAGTAAAGAAGGACATATCTACAAGGCCAGAGAGGTGCACAGGGGAACGTGGGCTGTGAGCATTATGCTGAATGCAAAATAACACGCTGACATGCAGTAACAGAACAGAGTGGGGTTTTATATCCTTGCCCTCGATGCTAATTATCCTTCAAGTCGCAACATTCTACAGTTCACTGAGGCGCCATTATGATTAATGACACACCATTAGATCATATCATGACTGGCCGAAATGGGGAAAATGATAAATCATAACAGTGGGGGGTCAAAGTAAAAGTAAACATAAACCTTCTGAGGTTTAGGACTGAGAAACAAGACAAAAAAACCAACAAAAAAAACCTCTTTCACCTCCTTATTCTATTCAAAAGGTGGGGAGTTTATTTATTTATTTATTTTTTATCTCTGCTAAGTGAAACAGCAATCAGTTCCTCCTCTTTCAAAAGAACACAGCCTCGGCTTTTACCACAACCCAAAGGCTTATCTCTGAAGCTAAAAGGAGTACCTGGACGTCTACTTATCACATTAATATTGTAGGACTCTTTAGGACGCCGGTGAATAACAGCAAGCTCCACAGCCTCCGTGAATGGCACTGGATCAAATTGTGATGAGTACATTCCAATTTACAAAGAAAGAGAAATAATAATAATAATAATAATAAAAAAAAATCTCTTATGTAATGAAAACATCCTTTAAACAAGGGGACAAGCCTCATCTGTCCCCGGTGCATTTCCTGTAAAGCAGCTGGCGAGGCAACATATGAAGAAAGGAGCAGGAAGGTCCTGAGTGATATTCCCTGAGCAATGCTTGCAGTGGTTAGTGTAGCAGCCACTGTGAGCTCAGACTTGCTGTAATCCACAGGCTGGGGAAAAGCCTGAGTGCCTCCTGAAATGTAATCTGTCATCAGTCACTGGTGGATGGCTTGACACTAATGTAGAGAAAAACAACATTTAGGGAGCACAGAGGCCTTTTTTTCCACGGCCCATATGGACTGACATCTACAGTTGCCTGAAGAGATATGAATGAACTTTAGGGAAATATACAAATGTTTCTTACATATACAGGAAGCTAGGAACATTTTTGCATGCAGCTGCCTTTCCACATGCCAGTTTATAAGCCCACAGGAACAGGTTGTGCTAAGGAGTCACTTGAAGTTTGTGCAAGAAGGTGAACATTGGTTTGAAAAAGAAAACACACTCCGGTTGAAATGACAATTGTTTTGTAAAATAAACAAAAGCAAAAAAAAATCACAACCAAACTGTTTTTCACCTAATAGGATGTGCATCCTGTAAAATTCTGCTAAAAGACAAACATATCTGTGAAGGGTGAAATGAATAGGGATAATAACATGGTCACTAAGAGTGCACACCATGGATCTCACACTATGTTGAAGCACAACTGATTAAATAACGACAATCAGTAGGTAAATCAGCATGCCACATCTTCACTATAAAACAATAATTAGCCACTCCGCCAGTCGGCCGCCCCCAATAGATTTAGTTTGGATTCCAAATAGGCCTTTTCAAAGCCTTTATTTTATTCTGTTTAAGCCATTTTCTTGTAATTAGGATGAATACTTGGACAAACTGTGAAGCCGAAAGGAAATCTCTTTTCATCTTAACTTCCTAGGAAACAAATGAAGGTTTCAGGTTAAAACTGCCTGCTTATTGTAAGAGTTTATGATTTCAGCGATACCTGACAGGCTCATCGGTGACATCACGGTTCATGCAGAAAAATTAGTTCTGTGGGACCTCTCTTTTTTTTTTCTGACACCAGGTGTAAAACACGGTTTGGAACCAGAACAGGTTCCGAACTGTAATGGAGGAAAAGAGCAATGTCAGAAATCTTATGAGGGAATTTATGGTGAAATTCTGTTCTTTCCGTTCTGGATTACAGCTCCAACATCGCACACTGGAATATTTAGAAGTTTTGAACCGTTGCTATTTGAATGTTTTGCAATAGTGTACTTTTTTGTGGAGGGTTCTTTGCTTTTATCTTCATATTACGTA
>CAEFZY010008357.1:0-66585 GCA_903066815.1 Brachyrhaphis roseni | reverse complement strand
GTGGTTTCTGGTGAGTGAGGACGGCAAAATGTTTTCCACAAAGAGAAAAACAATGGGTGACAGAATTACCTCTGGTTTTCTTTGATTACTTCCCTTCGTTGTGATCCAGGTAAGGAGTGTGAGGACATTTACCGGCGTGGAGGACGAGACTCCCAGATGTATCTGATCCAGCCGGATCCATTGCTCCCACCATACAAGGTCTTCTGTGATCAGACCACCCAGAATGGAGGTTAGACTGCAACTCATCCATGTTTCGAGTATTTGTTTTCAGTTAAAGTCACAGTATTTTTCAAAATGTCTGCTTCCAGGATGGGTCCTTATCCAGAACAGGCTTGATGGCAGCGTTGACTTTGGCCGCCGGTGGGACGAATATCGCCGCGGTTTTGGAAACATCGCTTTTGAATCCAGCAAACGTTTCTGCCAGACTCCTGGTAAAACTTTAAACAAGTGAAAGAACCGTATCCCAACTATGCCATGAAGATGAATATCACACTGTTGTCATGTGACAGGTGAGTACTGGCTGGGAAATGACCGCATCAGCCATTTGACCAAGATGGGCCCCACTGAGGTTCTGATCGACATGCAGGACTGGACAGGAGCCAAGGTGAGTCTTTTCATAAATGTGGTGATTTTTATTCTAATAAATGTAAAGAAAAAGTAGAAATTATCTTTCATCTTTGAATTTACTTGTGAAAACGTTGACTTCAACTGAAGCTAAACCTTCCTGTTGCTTTTCCTATAAGGTCTATGCCCAATACCAGCAGTTCACCATCCAGACGGAGACTTCCAACTATGTGATGGCCGTCAATGGTTACTCTGGTAACGCTGGGAACTGCTTCCTGGAAGGAGCTCTGGAGCTGTATGGAGAAAACCGCACCATGACCATTCACAACGGCATGATGTTCAGCACCTACGACAGAGACAACGACAACTGGTAGGCAACCAAGCAAACACCGAACCTCACAGATGTTGCTTCAACTATTCCTGTTCGTCATCATTTCCTGTCCAACCTGCTGCTTCCAGGACGCCGGGCGATCCCGCCAAGCAGTGCGCCAAGGAGGACGGAGGTGGCTGGTGGTACAACCGCTGCCACTCAGCCAATCCAAATGGGCGATACTACGTAGGCGGAGCCTACACGTCAAAGATGGCGAAGCACGGCACAGATGACGGTGTGGTGTGGATGAACTGGAAGGGCAGCTGGTATTCACTGAAGGCCATCAGCATGAAGATCAGACCTTTCTATGCCTCCAGATAATCATGCAAAAGGGGCGGGCACGTGCAACACAAACAGGAAACTGCCAAAATAAAAGACCAACAAAAGAGTTTTCATCAGGGATCAAAGTCCTTAGTTGATTTGGAAGAAATAATAATATGGAAAAAACCTGTTTGTCAATAAACACAAGCATATTTATACACAACTAACTTTGAGTTTTTAAGAAATGGTGTAAAGCAACCAAAATAGTTTTATCCTTATATAATAAAAATATTTTCTAAAGTTTATACTCCTCAAAAGAGGAGAAATCAGAGTTGTTGTGAAGACATATGCTGTGATTGATCTTGTTGTGCGTGACGACGTCGTTTGCATTAAAGGAACAGTGAATAAAACTGTCCTGCGCTACTCAATAAACACATTGAGGAACCTATGAGTATCTGGGTTGTTTTTTATTTTTATTAATCCCATTAACTTCCAGGTAACATGAACATGTCACATCTTAATATGAACAAACATTTTGATTAAAAAAAGTAGAAGAAAGAAAAATATGTTCTGTCCATTCTCTCAAAATGACAGTCTACTAAAAGAAAAGCAATAATTTCTATTTATTTACATCATGCATGTAAATAACTAAATACAAAACAGGTAATACAGAGAAAAACCTGCGGAAGTCATGAGGTAACAATCCACAAATTAGACCCCACTCAACTTTTAACAGTGTTAATTTTAACATGTAAAATTAATTTTTCTCCTTTGTGTATTTACAGTTTTACAGTTATTTAGATTGCAAAACGCTTTCTTTGCTCTGATTGGTCAGCTCTAGTGACTTCTTGCTTCAGCTCAGCTAAAGTTCAACACAAACAGTCCACCTTAAACTTCATGTCATGATATATTCAAGTCCACCTTATCACTATATCACCACCACAGTTCAACCAGAAGAAATGTCGTACTTAATCTACTGCTTTGGGACAAATTTTATTATTAGCAGCTGCACAAAGAACAAAGTCAACAAAATAAATGTATTTATCTTTAAATGCGACACCAGAGATGAGTGTTAAATTATTTACAAAGACAGAAATGCATTTTTCTTTAGGTGAAATAAGTTAATTATATAAGACAGACCACATGACTAATAAAACAATGTTACAATAAATAAAGTAATATTGATATTTAAGTCAAGGACATTATTTAAATATTTATCCTCAGAAACAAGTTTTTTCCAGGCTTAGTAATATCCTTTCTTAGTTCCAAAATGCCACAATCAGTCATTTTAAACTAAAAGAATAAGTGATCAGTTAATTTAAATAAATGTATTTTGGTTTGTATCTTTGCTCATTTTCTATCAATTTAAATCAGGTTAGGAGGAAACTAATAAATAGCATATCAAAAATGAAAGAACTTGAAAAGTAGGAGGAGTCTTTCTGTCAGGAAAACATAAAAAAGTGAAATCTTTCTGTCTTTATTAAGTATCATTACAATGATTCACCCTCAGCTGTTGGTTCCAGATCAGAACCTGTTCACCTCGTCTGACTGATCCACCAGAACAATACGGTTCTGTTCAATGTCTTCAAACTGCGTCAGCAGCTCTTTCTGGACCGTCGGGATCTTTTTGTATTCTGCAGACGGCGCCGGGCCGACGTTCGCCGGCTGCAACGTAACTCTGGGGATGTTCTGGGGAGGCGTGGCGGGTTTGGTTTTCTGTTTCATGGTTTTGTCCATGAGGTCCGTTTGAAGAGTCTGGTAGCCGTGGTGATCGGCGCTGAACGGCAGCGCCGCCCGGCAGGATCCCTGGCAGGTTCTTAGCTTCATGTCTACGTCCACCTGATGATGTAAGGCGCAAGATGTTAGCAATAAGCAATAAATCAATGAATGTGATCATAAATTACAAGCAGCTCAATAATTTACATTTGCATGATGGTTTTTCTTGTGTCTTTCTACCAAAAACTGGATAATAAAAGGCCTCAATCTGGTGCTTTGGACTCAACTGTCCTCTGTTTTTAACAACAATTTTGTTTACAGAGACTTTAGTATCTATTTTATTTGGGTTTTTAATTATTTATTTTGGATATTTGAAATTTCTTGCAGTTAGAAATCAAAGTTTATTGAGGGTAAAGAGTGTGTACTTGCACTATTATGTCATTACCATTATATCAGATTAAAATAGTCTCAAAATAGAAATATAATAATTTATCGCAATAACTTCTGGGACAATTTATCGTCCAGCAAAATTTATTACGACAGACCTCTGTTAGCTTTCTATTGAGGTTTACTGCAGAATTTCTGTCAAAAAGACAAACTTCTCAGTTTTATCTGTAAAAAATTTCAGAACAAAATGTCTAATTTTCCTTTCACTTGAAAAATTTGCCCAACTGTATTTACTGTCCTTGTTTTGTTGTATCCTCACCTCTGTTCGATACAGATCCTCCACCTGCTTCCTCACTTGGCCGCTCAACTCCTTTATCTTCTGTGCCAGAAATCCTGATCGCTGTCGTAGTTCTCTGAGGTTCTTGGCCAGTTTGTCGGCACTTTCCACAAACTTCAGTTCTGAAACTAAACACAAAATCCAGCTTTAATACGTTGTTATTTATTCCAAAAGCCCAAACTGAGCACTTTGTGTGAATCTTAACTGTGTCTGTTGACCATGACTCTGCGGTTTGAGTTGTAGATGTGCGTCATCTCCGTCATGGACTTCTCCATTGCTTCTCCATAAATACTTGACTTTTGACACAACATCTGCAGTTTTTTTTCCATATCACTTCCCATTTCTGACATCAAACCCTGCAGTCTGCAGCCAGACGGGCATTTGGAGACCTTTAGAGGAGGAAATGAGAGCTGGATGTGAGAAAGTTGGGGCCAAAGGCTCCTAACAGAAAGAAAACACTGATCCAGTGAAAGGTGGAGCACCACAAGGCTCTACCCACGGTCCTGCATTATTCTTTAGTCGTAAAAAGGATTATCAATAAATTAAAGGATATTTACTAGAAATAAATCTTTAGAAACAATCCTACCAATTTCAGTTGCCAGTAACAACACATCTATTTTATTTCATTGCATGTTTTCTGTTTGTTTACTGTAAACCACAGAAAGCAACTCTGGTAGCTTTCTGTGGTTTACACAGATCAGTGACAGTTTTAAACAGTTATTGATCTGTTTAAAACTGATCAATAACTGTTTAAAAGAGCACTTCCTCAGACTCAAACTTCTCACCCAATCATCATCTGAACACAGAGAGAGATGTGATCCAGTCGAGCACCGTTGCTTCCTGTATGTGTTGGTGCCGCTTGCAGAGTGGCGGCCATCTTGTTTCTGCTGTTTGAGCCTCTGACACACTAAAGAGGAAGAGAAAAACAAGGCAGAGGTCAGTTTATGTTTGGACAAGCCAGGAGGTCAAACTAAAAGAAAAGATATCTGTGTTTGTTTTGTCTCTTGGTCAGAACAGAAGGACCTTTGGACCAGTCAAAGATCCTGATGCTGTTAAACCTTTTAGTATTTGAGTTGCATTTACATAATATGTTTTTGCCATTCTTATCTTATTAGTCCATTAGGAGATTAAAATACTACATACAACTTTATAAACCTGTTTGAGACTAAATGTGACATATAAACAAATTTTAGTGTCTTCAATCACCTCCAGCTTTCACAGCAACAAAGGACATAAATACTAAGATATTCACTTATTTTATACTTTAACACTAAAGCTTACACTTGCATTTTTATGTACTTCCTGCCACAAAGTACCAATATTCAGTATGTCTTGATCCAAGTAGATTCATGATTACATTTACAGTTTATAACAGAGATGACTCCTCTTTTGTTGATATTTATTGATTTTCTTTTTGCTTTTCTTTGACCTTCAGTTCTCAGATGGAGAGAACATTTAGTTTACATTTTTTAAGGAAGTGCACTTTTTCCTCTCCCATTTTTGACAAAGAAACATTTGACTTTTTAGAGAATATTGCTTAGATTGTTACATGCAAGTCTTGGATCTTTTCTTTTCATTTTTTCAGCTAAAAAGTGCTACATTTTATAAAGGATCTTATTTTAAAATGATGTCCGTAAATAGACTATATGGTATATTTTAAAACATCATGTTCTCCTTCTTTCTTGTGATTTTGTATGAATATAATGAAGTGTACATACAGTATGGGTTAACTTCAAGAATACTGTAAGAAGCACATTAGCTTTGGCTCATTTTATTTGGATTATTAAAACATTAGAGCTGCTGTAACTTTACAATTGAAAAATTTTGCCTTTAAAGTTTTTAGGTTGGAAAAAACAAGACAACAAACAGCAGGTGAAGTGAACACAGAATCTTTATTTATTGATCAGATTTAATTCTCTGATCCTCACAGAGTTTAACAACATGGAGAACATTGGGTTACTTTGGGAACATTGGACAGTTCAAGCTAACAGATCGATACAGTATGTTGGCTAACATTGTGTTGAATGATTCACTAACAGGTCAACCATCAGGCACATCCTCACTTCTGTTTTCATGCAGTAAATGGACAAACTTCTAGATGTTTCTGAGGTTCAGTGATTGGATCATGTATCAAACTCGAGGCCCGGGGGCCAAATCTGGCCCACGTTAGTGTTTTATGTGGTCCTCTAGTTTCCAGACACAAAAATTACATCAATCTGTTCATCAAGAAATTTAATGAACAAATCCCTGGATGTTTTGTACTAATGCATAATTGTGTTTGTTGAAAATTTTCTGCAAAATGGGTTAAAGTGATGCTAACTCCCACCTGCAGGTGGCAGTATTTCTTCTACTCTGTTGCCTCAGCCTTGATGTAAAGCTATAGTTCATGATCAATACTGGGAATAAAGTCATAAGTGCAAAAACTCTTGAAAATGTATCTAAATTAGAAAATTGCAAGAGGTTTTAACGGTATATTCTAGTCTCTTTGAGAACATTCATGATCCTGTTTTGGCCCAACATGAGTTTTCCAGCCCTGGTTTGGGTCAAAAGGTGACCGGTCGGACGAACAACCGCGCCGCCTTCAGGCTGTAAGTGGCCGGTTTAAACGTGGGCCACACCACGCCGTTCGCAGTTTTGTAAGGTGTGTTTGTTTCTGGGTCGTATGTTCCTTTGTAATAAATCCCGTTTAAGTTAGCCGCCTGGCAGCTGTTGTACCACCACCCGCCGCCGTACGCCTCCGCACAGTTCTCCTCCGACCCGTCATTGTCTTTGTCGAAGGTGCTGAACTTGACGCCGCTGTGGGCCGCCAGAGCGTCCCCGGCGTCTCCGGTGTACCCGGACGCCCGCAGGGGGAAGCCCTCGTCCTCGGTGCCCACCCTAACCGTGTACTCAGCCATGGCTACGCCCCCCTCCCAGTCCTCCAGCTCCACCTTCAGCATGGTCTCCCCCTGGTTGGTCAGCAGGTGGAGGTTCTGGTTGCCCAGCCAGAACTCCCCCTTCCCCAGAGCGTCCACCGAGCCGAAGCCGTCGCGGTACTCGGCCCAGGTGCGGTTGAAGCTGACGGAGCCGCTCTCTCTCTGCTGGACTAACAACCACCCGCCCATTATGCCCTCCTGGTGGCAGTAGACTTCCACGGCTGCCGAGGAGCCGGCGGGTTTGATGCTAAAAAGACCGCTCGCTTCACCTTTCAGGTGCTTCTGGTAGGCGTCGACGCAATCTGGGGACAGAGGGGCACACACCGAAGACCGCGAATTAGCGAGGACGGCTTTGGATCAGCCGACTCAAACTTACTGCAGAACAAAACGCTTCCTTCCTGCTTCAGTCAGTTTAAGACATTATTCTGTTTAAGACTATGATCTTTAGTTTAAGACATTCTACTGGTAATATTATGACTATGTTCTCGTAATTAAACAATTAAATAAAAACAAACTCACCGAAAGTATTTTTAATATATTTTCTGTCATTTGTAATTTCTTGTTTGGAAAAGAAATCGAAAAGTCAACTAAAATTGTAAATCGGATCTGGAGGTTTTATTTTTAGGCCATATCACCCAGCCCTAGTTTGGACCATTAGAAACATTTAAAGTCATATTTGTTACAGAATGGGTCGATGATAACGGTGATAACGGTAATAAAAAGGTTATAAAGTCCTTGGAGAATCAATGTTAGCTTTTCAAAATGCTAGGCAAACTTTTATGTCACATTAAATGTTTAAATGTGGAAACTAGGACCAATAAAATAGCAGCTTTGTATTCACTTCCTGTTTTTGGTACATATGGCTAGCTAACAAGCTAGCTAGCTGTCTGGCCTCCTCCTTCCCGTCTCCTACAGATCCTACTCCAGTTCGGTTGTTTTGGTACCTGTTCCTACAAAGTCCGCCTGCCGTTCCACAACCGTGCTCTTCACACTGCGAGCATGGAAATCAGGAACGTCGTCCTCTGCGTTGTCGGTCAAGAACGCGCCGAAGTCGGCTCCGAACGGGTTCAACCCGGATTTAGAATCTGCCAATATGCTTCCCTTGGATCCACCGGAGTGGAAGGATGAAGAGGAGGATGAAGAGGAGGATGAGCCGGTGAGCGTTGGGAACAAGGAGCCCATGCCACCCTTTGTTAAGCCAACCATCCCGTCACATTCGGGTCCGCCGCCCACTTCCTCCACCCGCTCCACCGGCCCGTCTTTGGTGTGGACGACCGTCCTCCTGATGGTTCTGGTGCAGCTGACGGTTTTGGTGCTGCTGACGGTTTTGGTGCTCACGCCGGCGCTGGGCTGGCCGACGCTGGGCTGGCCCACGAGTCGTGTGCCGTCGAAGTCGCTGAGAAAATCGCCGTCTCCGCGTCCTGAGAGCTCCGTGATGGATTTAGACGGGGATCCGGAAGAGGATGAGGATGAGGAGGAAGACGTTGAGTGGGAAGTACCTGGGGCCTTGGAGACGGTGGCTGGAGATGAACTGGAGCCTTCCTCCTCCAGGATGAACTGAACAGTATTCACCTGGAAACAGAAGAAACTACGATTTAAGAATGAGAGCCAATAATTTAATCATTCTGTGGTTACAAATTCATTCAGGAAGGTTCAAACGGAGGCAGGCTGAGGCTGAGGAAACAATCTGAAAGAGCATCATCCAGTTTGCCCAGTTATTTTGAACTTTAGCCCAATAAAATAATCCAATATGCTAAATTACTCAAATGATGAAAATAATGTAGGACTTATCAGTCTTAAGCTTTTTGGAAGAACTTTCAATCTTTTTTGACCAATTTGAATAATAAACTGACTTTGACTCAGTTGTTTAATAACTAGGATCAATTAGATGTACTTGACTTTGAATCTGTATGTAAGCCTGTCACAATAAATAAAATAAAATAATTACATGATAAAATTTTGCTTACAGAGACATCATAATTAATTTTCGTTATGATTTTGAGTCTGTGTGGCTTTTATTTTATTTTATTTTTTTGGATGTCTTATTTTGGACATTTAAAATGTCTTCCAGTGTTTATTGTTCCTTAGAAAATTAAAGTTTATTCGTCTTTAAGAGAACATATTTGAATTACTGTTCCATTATCAACATGATACAGTTGCAAAACAACATTATAATTTATCACAATAATTTCTGGGACAATTTGTCGTCAAGAAAAAATTTGTTATTGTGACAGGTCTATATGTAAGTATGATTGTAAGCATACTTACAATAATCACAAGTGGTAAATAAAGAAACTGAATTGGTCAGATAGAAACCCAGATTGGTCCATCTCTACTGTATACTACAAGTAAAACCTTATAACACCTTTAAACCTAGTTAATTAGGAGCCAATACACAAGCTAACTGCTGTAATAACTTCTAACTCAGAGCCATGTTATGGGTTGGTTAGCTTGTTAATCGGTACATTCATGATGAGTGAGTCTTCTGCTACAACTGAAAATCATGATTAGCAGCTGTGACCTCAAACTAAATGGTCTACAAGTAAAAATTCAGAAAAACCTAAAAATCTACTAACTAGGAAGCAACATACCACGCTAACAGCTAAAGTAACCAGTAGCTGGGAGCTAATTTAGCTGTTGACTTGCTAGTTATGACATTTATGTTGTGTTTTTTGTCTCTATAACTGAAATATTCTCAACTTGATATCTTCCAGCGGTAATTTAATCTGTCTCAGAAGAGGAAACATTAATCTAGGAATTAACACCCAATTCAGTTGTTTTTCAGTTACTACTGGGATTTATAAGATAGAAGCTAATGTAGCAAGCTAACAGATATATTAGGCTGCACTTTGGACACCCGGTGTTAGACATTCCTCTGCAGAACCAGATGAGGTTCTGATGAAAGAATTCAGCATTTTCAATCAACAGAAAGAACATATCAAAAACCAGTATGGTACCGCTCTGAAAACTGGAGTTGGAAACTCCTTTCTCTGACGTAATTCACATTGTTTTATTATTTTCTGGGATTTATTTCTTATGTCCTTCAGATTCTTTCTGCTTACATACGTCGGTTGTTTCTGGAGAACCCAAAGCGTTCCTCACCTGAGGGAACAAGTCCTCCCTCCGCTGAGCCGCCACATCCTTGGATTTGAACCTGGAGTCAACAATCACGTCCTGCAGCGGCCGGCTCTTCATCACGTACAGCGTCCTCACCGTGTCCACGCTCTGGGCCGCCCGGGCGTCCAGCTGGTTCACCTGGGGGAGGACACACATGTCAGCAAAACAGTTTCCCCTAAAATCAACCACCAGTTGATTAAACATGATTCTTTTTACTAATGAAATTAGTTCTCTTCATTATAATTTTTTTGCAGTTGCGGTTTTTACTTTTTTATGTAAACTGCATACATTACATAAATCACAATAGATACAGTTTATGAATTATGATGTTAGAAGTGCGATATGTTCCTGGGTGTTTACCTGTTTGTCCAGAGCCACGTAGCTCTCCTGGTCCACCTGGTACTCGGTGTGTCCGCCGCAGGATCCCTTGCAGGAGCGCAGCTTAATGTCAATATCGACCTAATAGAGGAGGAAAAAAGTTATAAAAATAAAAATCAGTACAAGGATAAATCAATAAGTTTTGCTGCTGCCTTATTTAGATGTTTCTTTTTCTCAGATGGTGACATTTACTTTTCTTATGGTAAACCAAATAAAAACAGAATTGTAGATATAAGAAAACAGATCACATTTCACAGCTTATATGGTTTTACTCTTTTTCTTCAGTCTATCCAGTTTTTGTTTGCAAAAGGAGAAATTAAGCATCTAAAATCAAATTAAAGTCAGACAGATAAAATGCTTTATTTAGGTTTTTAAGTTTGTTTTCATAAGCACCAAGTTTTAAAGCTTAATTTTAATTATTGTATTTGAGATTTATGATTTAAAACCTACTGATTTAATTCAAATCTGTTTTAAAACAGACAAAAAAAAACAGCAACTTTCACAAATAAATGAATAATTTTTTACAGCGTTGGGAGTTTTCTGAATTTTGAACAAAATTATTCAAACCTGACAGGATGAGGCAGGAAATATGATAAAACTATGTAAAATATAGATCCGTTTTAAAAAGATCAGGTTTTTAAATATATATGTTTTAAAAAGATAGCACACCAAAAATGATTCAAACTTTTATCAACAACCAATAAAATGTGTATTTTCAGTATTACAAGAATAAAAACCTCGTTTTAACGGCCAAATGAAATGCAAATAAAAAACAAGCAGACTGATTATTTTTCAGTCGTTTTTTCTCTGCGTACCTCCAGCTTCTGCATTTCCACCACCTGGTCTTTGACCCGAGCCTTCAGCGCGGCCAGAGCTTTCTGCTGCCGGTCGATCCGGACCTTCATTTCAGTGATCCGCTGACGCAGCGTCTGGGCCAGGTTGTAGTACATGTTGTCATTTCCTGCAGGAAAAAGAGACGACTTAAACTGGGAAATAAATGGCTACTGATCATGAATCTTAAATTAAAAAACTTAATAAATGTAATTTTTGAGGTTTAAAAAGAGTATTTAAATTTGATCTCACACACTACTACGTTTAGTTTTCCTGTTTCTACCAAATGTTCACAAGGCCAGAGGCAGTGATGAAGGCTGACCGGTGTTCAGGGTGAGTTTCTCCGTCAGGATGTCGTAGGTCTGCTTGGACACCAGGTCCACAGAGCGATGCCGGGCCTTGTGCTGATCCAGCAGGCTGCGGATCTTAGCGATCTTCTTCAGCAGCTCATGGTCGTTTTTATCCATCAGGCCCTGAATCCTGCAGCCCGACGGGCATTTTGAGTACTGTTGGAAAATCATGAACAAATATAAACCAAAACCCTTACAGGAGAATCCTGAAATAATAAAAATAATAAACATTTTCACTTCAGTGGACCTTCAGATCTACTAAAACCTCACAGAATCTAAAAAGAAATAAATAATTAACAAGCAAACTGAAATAAAACCTCTGAGTTGATCCTTCAGCTTAGCTTTCTTTTTTTTGCTGAACTTAAAGCTGCTGACACAAAATAAATAACATTTATTAGTAGCTGGTGTAAATGAGTTGACATATCAAGTTCTAATAACTAATAAAAAAAATCTTTTGCAGATGACAAACCTGGTTTTTCACAAATATTAATACTAAAGAATCTTTACTAGAATTAATTAAATGGTTTACTGACAAAGTGTTACCATAAAAAGCCTAAATAATTAGAAATAACATCTTTAAAAAAGGCTGATAAAGAACAATCCTCATTAAGGTCTAAAGTGCAAAAGCAATCGCTCAAAAATCTCCATCAAATCTAAAAATCATCTTAAAAACACAAAGTTGTGCTGAAGCTGATTGTGCTGAAAAAACTCAAACAAATTCATCTTCCAGAAGAAAATTTCAAGATATTTTTTATGAAGCTCAAGCATTATTACCAGAAGCTCAAAATGCATCAAGGTTTCAATCAGAAAACTAAGAACAATTTTGAAAAAGTTTTATTGTATTTCATCGTTGGTTGTTTTAAATTCGACCCTCTGGAAATTAAACTGCTGAAACCTTTTGGCCTCATATCAGGCTTATTTTTACAGATGTTTACAAAAATCATTGAAACCAATTCAACAGAAGGTTAATTGTATTAAAAATCTAATTTTCATGCTGCTTTACCCAGTCGTCGTCTGTGCAGAAAGGCCACTCTCTCTGGGTGGCACATTTCTCGTCTCTGGTGGCCGGTTCCACCGGTCGGGCTCCTCTTGGGTCCAACAACGTAGCCTGGATAAAAACACAAGAGAAACATTTAGCTTCTGTTTGGAGACGAACGTTCAGGATAAAAAATAACAATTTCAACAAAAACTTTGCATATTTTGAACTGTTTGGTTCATTAAGTGTTCACTAGAGCTATTTTAGGAAAATCTGATTTTATAGTTGATATTATGGTTTATATTGTGAATCTCAAAAAAAGCTACGCAAGAAAAAAATCTTAGACAATTGCAGCCTGATCTCTACTAGTGATGAAGAAAAATGTGTAAATTTCTGATAATCAGAAAAAAGTATTAGTTTTTATTAGAACAATCCATTTTTATACTTAGATCAGTTTTTTTTTTATTTCTGTTCATCTAAACTTTTCATCATGTCGAACTGAAGACGTTTTCAGCAGATTTTCAGGTAAAGTTTAGTGATAAAGTCCAGAAGTTTTGTCTCACCTGTGTTACGGCCACAGAAACCAGACAGAGCAGTAAACTGAGCTTCTTCATCTTTCTGTCGTTCTTCCTCTCTGAAGATCCTGAATGTTCCTGCAGCCCGGCAGTCAGATCTTTTGAATCCTCCTGGTTCTGTTTGTTGAACCTCTGACTCACCAGAAACAGTCAGGTCTGAGTTGAGCAACAGCTGAACGTTGCGTTGGCTGTTTTCTGTACTTTGTGTCTCTTCTCTGCAGTAAAGTAAACATGAAGGGAAGTCAAACTGGAGATGCGGGCGTCCCAGACTGTGTTAATCCAATGCCAACAGTGACAAACCTCTGACAGTAATTATGAGAATGACTAATCAATACTGGAACAATCACCAATAGGAAAATAATTTAGCAATTATTACTTATTTCTTTAAAAAGCGACATTTCTGATTGTTGTGTTTCTTAAAATCTCTTAATTTCAGTCAGGTTGATGTTTTACCATTAGAAGAGCTGGAAGATTAAAACCAATAACTAATTATTTCTGTTTTTTAAGTCCACAAATCTTCATTCAAATGAAATATTCCTACATCAGAGTAAAGAGAAAAACATTCACACCTGCACATTTCCTCTTGAATGACTGCAGTCGTGGAAAATGAGGTTCAGGATCAGCTAGAAGGCCTGATTGTGGGATAAAAAAATAAATCTCCTGCTCTGCCAGTTCGGTTCGGTTTTGGCTGCATTGTTCCTGCAGGTCTGGAGCAACGTAAGAACGATCCCCTGGTCTCATTTCCAAAGGATTGTCCGCTCCGTTCACAGGCGTTCGAATCGGACACGGGGGAGGCTTGAATTTCCCTGAGGAGAAAAAAGTGACAGAATAAATTTAGATTTGTTTTATAGCGTCATCATGTCTCCCTGTGAGCTTTAGCATCTCAACCCCTTGAAACACACATGCAGTGCAGGAATCAGAGTCTGAGCTACAATAACAAATATGTGATTGGCATGCAGAGCAGTTCTGATATGCAGAGCTTAGAAACACAAATGAGCAGATACTTTATGTTAAAAATAGAATAACTTTCATCCTTTGCATGTTGACTGCCAGCAAAAATAGCTAATTCTGTCAGTACTTTAAGTTATTAACCAAAACAGTTCAATAAAAACAGTTTATAAAAGCTAAAACTTAACCAAGAAACTGTTTCTATGCTTCATGATGAGGGCCAGACACCAGGAGGCCTGCTGACCACGATAAGGGATCAAATTGGGAACAAAGATTTGGCTGCACTCCTTTTTATTTCAAATAAACTTTTCATACTTCTCAGATCTGAAGAGCAAAATTTGACATTTGGTTTCAATATTTATTTTTCCAGTTTCAGCAGTTTTTTTTTTTTTTATATTCAATAAATATGACCCTTTTCTGGCTCCAGATGTTACAGAAACTGATTCAGCTGCCATCTGCTGACTGTTTGGTGGAACTACAGATTTAGGACTGAAATGTTTTCAGTAAAAACAGTGAAAAATTCCCATTTTGCATGTTTTTTTAATGATTTAATTTCATTCTAAAAACAGCACAAGCACTTAAAAAAGCTGATTTTTGGCCACAAATTCATGTTTTTTGGTGTCAGGAAAACAATCTGTTTAAAAAAAACGTCCCAATTGTTCAGTCACAATCAACGAGCACTGCGGTTACCTAGCAACCCCACCTGGTCACCTAGCAACCAACGCTGAGCTCCAGGACGTTTGGTCAGCTGGCTACAATGTCTGACCAAACAACAAGTGTTTTGTTGTTGACTAACCGTCCAGAAACCACTCGCTGCTTTCTTGTTGGTTGTGAAGGAGGCTCTACTTCTGCTTTTCAAAGATGTAGAGTTGTATAAATGCAGACATTTTCTCTTGCGAGTGTAAAGGTTGAGTCGGGGAGTGTGGCTGCAGCGGCAGCAGCTTCTGGCCACAGCTTGTTTTAGAGCATCTCGTTTTAGAGACAAGACTCTCTAAAGCAGCTCATTCTGAAAACACGCAGGTCTGAGCTGACTAGAATCTCAATAAATAAGAATAATTTTATCAAAAAAAATGTAATGAACATGTTTTGTATATAGACCTGTTCCAACCTGATCAAGGAAGCATAATAGATCATCTTTAAACAAGTAGAAGGGTTATTATACTTCAGTTATCCTACTATAATAAAGCACAAACAGACGAACCAGATGTATTTATTAAGTTTCTTTGGTGAATTGTTGAGTTTAAGGTGTGGATTTTGTTCTATAAGCTCAGATAAAAGCAGATTAATTATTCATAACAGCTCATTTTCTCCAACATGTTGTAAATCAGCCTGTAAGCTGAAATGATTGACCGGGGTAAAGTAAAATCAGCACCAATCTCCAGAGTTTTTATCTGAGCTCCTCCCACACAGCTCCATCAGGTGACCTGCTTCTCCTCCTCCACCAACATCTACGCTGCCTGAGCAGCAGAGAACAAACCAGACCTGCAGGCAGCAACCAGAGGAACACAGGATGACGCAACGACATTCCTCCTCAAGGCGGCGGTAACCAGGCAGACGGTTCTGTGGTGAGACGAGTCCTTGAAGAACCAGACAGAGACGCCTGAGAGGCGAAGATCAGCTGATCCACACCAGCTTTACAGACGGAGCCTGAAGGTAGACGTGAAGAAACGAGAGGAAACTTTGTTTAGTTTATCTTTTGATGTCTGAGGAAGTTCAGAAAACGGTTTGATGTGCGGCAGGCTGCAGCGCTGATCTGAGGTCTGACTGAGGTTTGGGTTCAGGCTGCAGCGCCACATGAGACATCATCTGCAGTTCAGCTCACTGAGTATTACGGAGGTGAGATAAAGGAGCAGCACGACCATTCAAGTGTCTGCAAGTATCTCCACCCGTCCGGTTAGCTCTGCATACGATAACGTAAAAGAAAAACCTGCCGACACCTCATAGAATTAGGACACTTCTGTTTGTTGCTTGGAGATATTTGACTCAAGCTGTGAAGCAATCCTGCAGCTCTGCTTCTACAGGCTGCAGCTTTAATTTCTGCAAAGCAACCAGAAACCGTTCCTCCTGTTTCAACAACAACGAGGAACGGCACGCCGCAACCTGGGTCAAACGTAACATCGTAACCCGGCCCAAATACTGACGCTCAGAACCTGCAGTAAAACTAACTGTTGTCAACAGAGTCTAAACACAGCTACACACTGTCGTCTAAATGTGTTTTAGACAAACTGTTTGTCTAAAACCAGCCGTGTGTTTTAGACATGCATGAAACTGAAACACACACCAAAGAGCTCAAGGCTGCTGCAAATAGTCGGCATTTTTAATAAAATCGACCAGAATAACACAGAGGTAAGAAACAGAATTTATGTCTATTTCTGTTCATTTCCTGTTAAGTTGTTGCAAACCCAGAGATCTGCTTCAGTCTGTATCTGAGGTGCACAAATAAACGCCTCAGATGAGCTCCTTTTCTGTATCTGAGGTGCACAAAGGAGCGTAATCACAGATCCTTCCTTCCAGCAGCTGTTAAGACTTTAGAACAATAAACTGTTTTACATCCCTGATGTCATTTACAGGTTTTTCATTTCTTGAAAACTGTTTTTTTTTATTATGCATAAACATTGTACATTTCTAAAATTATTCTACTCAGTTGCACATTTTTTCATTCTTAGTGTGCTATTTTTATTCTCATTTTTTCATTTTATATCATGCCTGGTATCTACATGCTTCTGTTTACCTTTAACTTGCTCCTGTGGGACAATAAAGGATGTTTCTATTCTATTATTTTGCTCAGTCTCATATTTCATACTCACAGGCTGGATGCTCAGATTTAATCTACAGTTTAAAGCTTAAATAAAAAAGGTTTTATTTTATTTCATTTAATGCCTCTATTCAACTTATGGAAAGGAAACTCAAAGCATGTCACCTTGTTACGCTGTTCCAAAAGGCACTAATACTAGTAAGGACAATAATGTAGCATTTAATTTAGAGCAAATTTAACGTAATGTCACAAAGTGAGTGAAATCTTTTGATAATTAAAAATGTTTTTTATTCTTTTGTTTTCAGGAGATTCATGAGTTTAAGAAACATTTTTATTTCCCTATTCTGACTGTTACTGTTCAGCTGAGCGACACGCGGCTCGAAACACAACAATCCCCTCCTTCGTGTGGCGACGCTTGTCTCGCCGGCTTAGAAATGATGCGGAGCCACGGCTAAAGCGCAGCTTTCCTCTTTTAGTCTCAACTTCAACGGACACAAAGTGAAAATCTTTCATTGAATTACTTTAATATACGCGTCTGAGCTTAAGATACAAAACGCTCAGACAGCCGCCATGTTGTCTGTTTAGCAGCTTTACTGAAGCAGCCGGTTGTTTAAAGTCTCCATCAGTTTAAACTCCGGTCGTTTAACACCGAGTGAAACAAATGAATTTACCTGCTCAAAACTTACCAAGTCGTAGTTACATATAACATTTCAGCTGAAAAACACATAGAAAACTCAGCGTCTCCAACATCAGCGTTTGTTTTTCCGCGTTTCTTCTTCAACTGCGTGTAGACGGAAGCCTTGGTGCATAACTGGCGCTCTGCTGCCCCCCACTGGGTAAAGTTTAGTACTGCAGGTGAAACTTTTGATGCATTTAGGAGCTGCACAGGAACATAAGATACGATAAATTGGGGTGATAAAGCAGGTAAACAGTTCCGTTCAGTTCGTAAATACTTTATTGATCTCAGAGGGAAATGAAATGTTATTGTGATTCATATTACTGAGGAATAGATGCTCTAGGAATGCTGCTCTATAGTGTGAGTGGAGACTGTGTGAGTCTGTGAAATTTTAATAAAAGCTAAATGCAATTTAGACAAGTCAATTATTCACCAACAAGGAAGCAATAAAACTTAAAATCGTAAACTTAACTGCTTGGTCAAAGCGTAATAACTCATTACAGTAATTCAAACACAAGATTAATTAATTTCCCCAAGAGGGAAGAATCTTTAATCAACCATTTGAACTTTTGAATCTTTTAAAGGTTTTATTGACATTTATATAGTAATACATATTCCTCTGCTGTCTCTCTAAGGTTATTATAATGTTGCTTTCAGAGCAAAGGCAATGCTGGATAAACCATATAAACATCAGCAATCTCTAACAGTTAACGTCAAATATAGTAACAAACTGATTATTGATTATATCTGGTCGATATATCTCTCCATCATGAACTTAGAGAAGGTCAGAATATGGAGGTAAGACTTTATGAAAGCAGTTTGTTTTATTTATCCATAATATAGAACGATTAATATCATCTCAAGGTACTTTACAAATTAAAGTAATAAAATCCAATCGTACAAACAGATTCAGTCAGTTTCACAGACTCATCCAGATGTCAGTCCTGTTCAAACCAGTAGAGGGAGAAAAGAGATCAGTGATCGGCTTTTCCTCCGCTGGCATTCTGCTTTTACTGTTTCTGTTTCTGCATCGCAGTGCAGCCTCACTGATGCACACGTCTGCACATGGACACACAGATACACCCACAAGCCCAGTTATTTAACTGACACCTGAATTAAGACACAATTATTTTACAGTAAAGGTGATTAAAATATGAAGCAGGCAGAACCAGAGACACTCAGGAACAAAAACTTTAATCCTCTGAGCAGAAATATGAGTTTATGCAGTGTGTAATGGAAAACTTTATTTTTGACTTTGTATTTTCTTATTTCTGTACACAATAGTTAATCCCTACCGCAGAGAAGGGAGTGTCTGTTATATATCAACAGGTGGAATAACTTGGAGCTCCGACTGTTGGTATGTAAAGGTCATCTGGAGTGGGAGTGGGAAGAGGACGTGTGGTTTCAAAACATACATTTTGTGTTTGTCTGAGAGCCAGGAGGAACTTTATTTATGTTACATTTTTCTCCTTGTTACAAAAACATTCAATAAACTTCTCAATGGATTCAGTTTTATCGCCCTAAAGGTGATCCATTACTGTTCCTAGAACTGGTTGTGATCAATCAATAGAGGGCAGAAAACCTAAAAACTGTAAGCAAGTAAGAGCAGCAATACTTCAACATGTTTTACTTAAGTAAAAATGAAATTACTGAGGTCAGAGAGAAAAAGTATCTGGTAAAAAGTCCACTGAAGTAACTGATCAAATTAGCAATCATTTAATATTTAAAAATTACGATAGAAAGTTCAGTGGAAATTTTGGTATTTTAATAATTTCTACAAGTAAAAATTAACAGTAACATTTTCCAAAAAAGTTCATTTGGAAACTTATGAATCTTTAACAAAGCAGCAGGTGTTTCTGTCTGGGGAATTTTTCATGTTTGTTTTTCATTCAGTGGGTAGAAAATCCAGAAATTTTACTCAAGTCAGAGCAGAAATACTTCATGATAAAATGACTCAAGTAAAATGTACAGCGTTGTAAAAATACTCCTAAAAGTATTTATATTATTTTTTAAAAAGTTACTGAAGTAAATATAACTGAGTAAATGTAACTACCGGTAGTTACTACTGTGGTTGAAACGTCACACAAAACATTTTCACAGATTTTCTGCTCAGTTCTAAGCTCCTTTCCCAATTAAGCAAATTAAGCAAATTTATTTTTATAATGCCCAATGGAAATTCAACTACTGAAGCACTTAACCAGGCATATAAAAATAGAGAATAAAGAAGATAAACATATAGTGAGTGGTTCCTGTCTGTTGAGTTTAAACCCTGGTTTGAAAGACACATGTTATCTTTAGGCTGTTTTATTACTGAACCACCTCCTGTATTAGATGTTTGGTTTTAATTAAGCCGAACTCAAAGCACACTTTGAAATGAGGCGTCTAAATTTGTTTGCTTTCCCAGGCATCATTAACCCACAAGTCACTAATTATGACTTGAACGAGGAAGTAAGTGGTGTAACAGGAAGAGGTAATTACTGTTATTCCCAGATGACAAAGAAGGTGGAATTTCATGTTCAGAGCGTAAATGTAACAAAGACTGAGCGTCAGCGTTTAGTGACTGAAACCCCCGGAGGCTCCTGACAGATGTCACGTCTGGAAAAAACAGCTTTTATTAACAGGAAGTCATTTGCAGCTTTGCCTGGAACGGAAGATAATTTCAATGTTTGGCGTTATGAGTGAGCGGTCAGCGTTCAACGCATCTGGCACGTTTTATCAGTGAACTGCACACTTTCAGTTTACCTTCAATTACTTCAATAAATCAGAGTAAATACACTTCAGTTTGTTTCGGGTAAATTAAGGAAAATGCCGAGGAGCTTTGGTGATGAGCATACAAAATATTTAAACAAATAAACCAATAAAATAATAATAAAAATGTATGTAATTAGGAAAAATGAGTTTCAGTTGCTTTAGAAAGAAATCTTAATACTCCGTGCGGTCCACCAGGAAGTACTGCAGCATCCGTGCAAAATAAATAAACCAATAAACAAAAAGTCAAGGCTGTAGTTTTATGAAAAAAAAACCTCCCATTTTTCTATAAAACATTTCTGCGTTGAGATGAGGAGGTTTTTATTCAGCCGTTACTCGTTTTCCTGTCGTCTCCTCAGTCGTCATGCTTCTCCCTCCACCAGAGCATCAAACGGTTCATCATAAGGAGACTTATTCACGCGTGATTTTAATTACATTTAATGGAAACATCACAATTGCAAAATACATTTTTATAACAGCAGAATATTGAAAAAGTTTTGGTCACATTTGTAATTGAAACTCATGTAGAAACACAAAGTCTAGATGTGAGGAGACCACTGGAGTCACTACACAAAAGAAATGTATATCTTATGAGTGGTTTGTTAAAAACTCTCACACAGTTTACAGTGAATTCAGACATTAGTTGAGTAGAAGTCAGATGAATCTCCAATCTGAGCTCATGAAGAGTGGTCTTCCTCTTCCACCTGCCTCATCAGTATTCAGGGTTTAAACTACTTCAGTGTTTTGTGGTAAAACATTTTGACCCCAATTTTTCATCTGGCTGAGCAAACATCTATTTCACAAGCACTCAGGCTTCTCTCACTGCCGCTGCACCTCAAGGACCATAAAGGTTTATAAACTCATTTAATGTCATTGAAAGGCCTTATAAAGCAGCCTACAGATAACATACAAGGCACCCAATGGTGCCATTCATCACAGTGAAAAGCTGTGAGGCCCGGTCAGCTTTCTGTCACAGAATTTCTTTTGTCAAAGTTGTACAAAGAAAAAATGTGGAGTTTTGTGTCTGTTTTTGGAAATAGGAATAGAAAGGCAGCATTTTTCAGAGAAACATGGAGGAGTTAGTCAAATCTTCACTTAGATTAAATTCTTCTGACCTGAAAATATACACTAGGTCATAAAAACTGAAACAAAGGCTGAAGAGATTCAGAAAGATTTGACAACGTAAAGAAAAACGAGCTAAATGTATAATGAGAGAATGATCAGGTAAGAGAAGACCTGATGATTTCCATAAATCCCTCTGCATATGATCCTCAAATGAGGAATTTATGCACTGAGGGTCAACTGGACGTTTTCCAGTCCCTGCAGCAGTTTTACAGCTTTACTAACAAACTGCTGATGTCAAAAGGTTGAGCCTCTGCTGAGCTGCAGCAAAGGCAGAAACATCGATGTCTCCCTAACTCACTTCTTCTGTTTTGTCTTTTCTCTGCACATCCGCCTCCATTAACAAGACATAAAAAATGGGTTTCAGATGCATTCAGTCGAGCAACCAAATAAATCTAGAAAGACAATGTGAGCTATAGTTCTGCTCTTATAATGAGTAGCCATGAGGCTGAGTTTCATACTGTAATGTTTTGCCTGATCCGTAGGAGTTGGTTTCCAGAGCCTGAAGTATTTATGCTGCTGCCTCCAAATAGATTTATTGGTAATCAGCTTCAAGCTCCAGCTCCAGTTTAGTTTCCACTTTTATTATGAAGCAGAGAATCATCATGCCAGGATCAACACCACTCTGCAGCCCGGCTCACACAACCTGCTATCGTTCCTGATCGTTTATCTGTTGAGCTCCACCCATCAGGCTCCAAGAGCGTTGCCTCCTCTACCAGATCCAGTGAACAGATTGGGTCTCTTCATGGAAGTTGTTGAAGTGATTATAACCATTTTGGCACTGGATGCTCTTACAGGACCCAATGCCTGGGACAATTTGACCAGGATCTGTGTGTGTTTTGGTCTTTTTGACAGAACATCTTCATTGGCTCCACCTGCTGCTGCTTATGCACCACTGAGTTGTCAGCAACCTTCGTTTTGATGGTGTTCTTAGAGCAAGAGATGGAATAGAGCTCTGCTTGGGGGTAAAAAACGATCTGAGCTCGAAGACAAAGTTCTCTATTTACTGGTTCATCTACGTAGCATGCATGGCATCTGATCAGGAGGTTTTCCTGACCTGGAAGGAGACGTTAGAGCAGAACCAGAACCTGTTGGGTTGAGTAAATACCTCCTTTCGTTCCCAGGAATCTCTTGGGATCCTTCAGGGTGAGCTGGGAGCGTCTCATGGGAGAGAGAAAACTGGAAGACAATGAATTGATGAAATACTGGTGGAGAGGTTAATGAATAAAGGAACTGTTTTACTGGCTGAATTTGTATTTCTGGACTGGCTTTGGAGTGTAGTTATCAGCTATAAACCCAGTCACTGAATCTGGTAATTAAGCAGTGTTTAATTTCCCTGCTGGTTTTCTCACTTCCTTCACTTTTATCTCTTCTGTATTTTCTTTTCATCAGCTTCTTTCTCTCCTGTTCCTCCACCTCCAACCTGAAGCCGATGCTAATTGGCTTCTGATGCATTTTTAATGTCCAGCCATCCAAACCACACTTTCCCAGTGAGTTCGTATCTCACGTCTGTGTGTTTGCTCTTCTGTTTAAGGATGCAATTAGGGTTAGTGCGTGCATGTTTTCTTGCGACAAGAAGGTAATTTGTACTCATCTTCTCCCGCTCCGGTCCCTGCGGACGCCTTAATGGCCGAAATGGAGAGCTGCGAAACGGGAAGTCAGATGAGACTTTTTTGTGTTGTTGATTGCCATTGGAAGGTTTTTTTTACATAAAAGCTTTTCCTCCAACTATTTGACGGTGGCTGCACTTCAGTGAGTCAGCTCTCACTGTCCTGCTATGCTGCCAGCAAACTGGGTCACTCGTGTGTTTGTTGGTGTGTGTGTTTGTGCGTCGTTGTACCCTCGAGTCCAAATTATCCTTAAAAGGGTAGAGTAAAATAAAAAAATCTTTGGCTGAACGGTTTGAGCAATCTTCCAATTTATCTTCAAGGTTAGAGTCAGTAGGGTTAAGAAAAAGACTTTGCTCAAAATTTGTAGCAGGAACATTTAAACACAGAAATGTTTTAACAAATGCTGGTTTCTCTGAGCAGTTTCCTCTCAGGTTGGATCGGCACCAAGCGGATCTGGGCTCAGATGAGTCTAACTCATTAGTTAGGGCTTCTATCCTGCATGTTTACGATTTTTCTCTGGCTCAACACGGCGGAATCAGACGATGGTTCATTAGCTTTACGACGTACTGAGGAGGAGATATGAATGCTAAATAAACTCTGATGAGAACCAAAAAAGCTAACTTTGGTCAACCTTCAAACCTCGGCCTCAGTTCGATTGAAGTGAACTCTGGTGCTGAATCCCAGGCAGATTAAAGTGCACAGCATTCTGGGTAAATACAGCCAAAACAAAAGTCCAAACGAGAGAAATGGCTCTTGGTTTCTAGCTAAAAACAAAAGAGAAAACCTACAACTGCTAAAATCTGATAGTTTTTGTTTAGAAGGAGGTTTGCTCAGAGGTTTCATGTTGTTTTCTTAAGTGTTCTTGATGCAGCGCCCCCACAGGCGAGGAGGGGAACAGGCGCTTTAAAAGTCTTACTGTCTTTAACTACATTTAGATTGATAGTTCTTTAGTTTTGAGTTTCTTGTTTAAAGTTCTTTGTTTTATTTTGGTGAGTATCAGTTCTTCCTGCTCTGTTCTCATTTACTTCCTGTTTCCTTGCTCTCTTGTTTCTAATTGTCTCTTTTTGTCTTTATTTTAGTCGTTCTCATATTGAGTTGTGTTCTGTTTTCTACTTACTGCACGTTTAATTTCTGCTCCTCCATTCATTGATTATCTCTGTCTCCTGTGTTTTCACCTTGCTAATGTTTCACACTTTAACCTGCAAAACTTTGCATACATTTTATTTTGTGGCTATTAAGAGATGAATTTAAACAATGTGTAAATATATTTTTACAAATGTTAAAGATGTGTTTCTCACTCTGATGTAATAATTCTTTATTAACCTCAAATATAAATTTTCACCAACACAAGCAAGCGTTTGAGATCTTTTCTCCTTGAAAACTTTACCAATAAAAGTAGAAACTGCTGACATATAATGAACTGCATCCAGTAGCTTTACGGCTGACCCCGTCCAGCTGCGGTGTGTATCACAGCCGAGCAGCAAGAAGGTCGGAGCGGCACGACCTCTGATGACAAAATAATAAATTACTCAAAAAGGCCAAACCAAGTCAGCAAGTAGGGTCAACATCTAAGCCTCGCTCCTGAATTATCCATGAGAGAAACTCTCCCTTCGACGTTACATTTTCTGAATTTTAATACAGATTTGGACATGGACATTCATACTAATGGCTGAGCAAATATCCCAGAGAACAACACTGGAGAGAGAACATATTACTTTGCTTAAAGGGAACTGTGAGAGTTGGTTAATCAGAATTTTGAAGCTAATCAATAATGAAAGAGCCGGCAGACGGAGCAGAACCTCCTGGATTCTCTGAGGTCTGTTCTGTAACATTTAAATGAAACCAGATGCTAAATGTTAAAGGATTACACCAGAGGACTGAAATCGTTGTATTTTCAGGAAAGCGATCATGTGCATGGCAGAAATTCGTTATTTAAAATTCATTATTTAAGGAAGCACAAGAGACCGTCTAACAATGAATACTAATGAGAAAAGGAGCAAAAAGGCGTCTCACCTGCTGGCCTGGAGGTTCTGCTGAGCTGTTTGCAGTTTATCCTCCAGGAGAATGTCAACCCGACCCATAACGCATGACGCAGAGCATGTGTTCAGGGCGCTTGGGTTGATGCAAACTGCATAAGTCTCTGGGAATGTTGGTTCTGGATCCATTTCAGAGGGAAAGTCACCATGGAGACGCTTTTCCTTCATCATTTTATTATCAGCCTTCTTAATTCAAGAGCGTTTCTGGATTTTCTAGAGTTATGGAGCAGTAGATCAGATCTTTATCCTGCCAGAGCTACTAAAGGAAAAACACATGAAGTTCACATGGGAGAACATGTGAATGTGATTAAATTCACATGGAAACTGAAATCAGTAAAAAACAAATGGATCCAGTAAAATTGTATTTTATTGTACGATACAAAAAGCAGAATCATAAAGTGGGGTGGAAATTTATCATATTATTATTTATCAAGTTACATTTTTTATCATGATTAGAATTTTTATTTATTGTCAATAAATTATAATTAGGAAAACAGTCTGTAATGTCAGTATTGTTATTTTTGCTATTTTCTCTGCTGTTTGTTCAATGAGAGCATCAATAAATAACAACAAATCAGAAAATATGATTAAATGCAGTTACAGTAGAGACATAACTTATACTTTACAGAGTGACTGATGTCCTAAAAAAACATTTTTCAAGAGCAGTATTAGTTTTTATTGGGCTGAGATTGCAGTCACAGCCATACATTTGCCTAAAAATAAAAAATAAATGTCTCTTATTGTTGTTTTTATTGTTATCACAGCAGGACCACAAAGTATAATAAACTTTAAGTCCATATTGGCCAGCTGTCTCATGAAAACTAGTGTTAGTATTTATTTATGCTTTGATATTCTTCCTAATCTGATTAGAAATGCTTTCGGACCGGGTTGCAGTCTGATCTTTCTGCTTGGAGTTTGCATGTTTTCTCTGTGACTGCATCAGTTCTCTCTGGGTACTCCAGCTTCCTCCCCCAGTAAAAACCCCATCACTCCAGCTGGTTACTCAACAAACATATGGAAATTAAGAATAATACTCATGAAATTTCGTTTTATCTTCTGAAATATTTTCCCACGTTTTTACAGGTTAAGAGTTTTTCATCTCCATGACAGAAACTAAAACCTAAAGAAAAAACTAACAGGATTTCTGGAGAGCTTTTGCTGTTTAACCATCCAGTAGAGATATTTCAGTGGACTGATGTCCTTAAATAACATTTCTTAGAAGAACTAAACATATAAATAAAATCAGAGGAACTCTTGCGAACACGCTATTCCATGACTCAAAAAGCACAACATGGAAAAAGCATTTGCTCCTCTTACATGGCCTCTACATTTCTAGCATCATGGTTCGGTTGTGTAGTTAGTGAATGTTTAACAAGTAGAGCAGCTTCCCCCTCCAGAGAGAAGAGATCCTGAGTTCAGCAGAAAGAGCACAGCATGTCTCTTTAAATTATCCCACAATCGTCGGTTTTAACCAGGTCCTGGCCTCGGCTTTATTCTGCCCTGATGATTTTGTCTGAGGACAGCCGAGATGTTTTCCATTTGAAACTGCTTTATTCTCACAGACAAATGCAACAGAAATAAAGAAATGTGCTCTATCATGGGCTCTAAAAGTAAGATTTTAATGTCTAACAATGACTGGGATAAACATAAATATTACTAGAGAACCACAATTTTGCTTTGTTGATCCTCATTATTATTTTTTAAATAAACATTGACCAATTTATCCTTAAGATAAAGGATACCAGTCTGGACCAGGCCAGCTGCCCAGTTACCATGACATTAAGCAGTTTATGAAACGATGAAGATTTAGTTCATTTCTTGAATGAAAGAGACGTTTCATCTCTTCATGGAATATTTTAATAGTATTACTTGATTTGAATGAGAGTCCCAAAAAGTAGGGTGGGGCAGAGTAAAGGTGGAGAGTGGGGTAGTTAATGGTAAAGGGTAGGGTGGAGTAGGTTATAGGTAAAAGGTTCCTGGGGTACAGTGATTGGCTAAGCACAGGGTGGGGTAGAAATATGGGTAAAGAGTGAGGTGAGGTAGATTATGGGTAATGGAAAGGACATGGGCAAAGGGTGGGGTAGGTTATGGGTAAAGAAGGGATCGGGGTAGGTTATGGGTAAAAGATAGATCATGGGATAAGGGTAGGATGGGAAAGGGTAAAGTTTGGGTTATGGGTAAAGAAAGGAGTGTGGTAGCTTATGGATGAAGGGCAGGGTGGTGCAGGGAATGGGTAAAGATTGGGGTAGTGTTGGTTTTGGGTAAAGGGTGGGGTGGGGTAGATCATAAGGTGGGGTAAGAATAAAGTGTGGGATGGGGAAGGGTAAAGTGAAGCAGGTCAAAACTGGTTCTGCCATCATCTGTATTTGAATCAACAATTGTTTAAGAAAAATACTTTAGGATAAAATTATTCAAGGATTCAATGTGGATAAATTATTTAGTTTGGTTTGGAGATTTTAAAATATTTTGGAGGGTATCACTGGATTAACTCTTACACATCTGAATTCTGTTTCCTCTTATATTTTCCCTTCTATTCCACCTGAATGATCCAAATGTTTTTAAAATGTGAATATGGATCCGTTCTTATTGTTGTCGTATGTGTGAATAAAATGCCCCATTGAAACGTGAAATGATGTTTTCTGGTGTTGATTTGGTTTTAAAGTTTTCTTGAATCTCCTCCATCACTTTTCCTCTCTGCCTCATTTCCCATCTGAATTGCCAGTTGATTGACATCAGCTGCTTTTCATTTATCTCCTCCTGTACAGATACGCAGAGATTTTATTATATTTTCCCTGAGACTGAAGTTCCTCCACTCTCTCGTTCCTCATTTCATCTTGTATTCCCAGGCTGTGCAGCTGTTTTTATTTGATGTAAAGTTTAATTTTATCCACCTGCCTCTGGAGCCTTGGAGTTTGAATTTGGACTCTCCTCCAGCACAGAGATGCTATAAGATAGCCAAAATGGAGATTTTAAATTGAACGTAATGGGAGCAGCAGCTTGACGGTGACATTGAGTCTCACAACCGCGTTAGCTTTAATGCATCAGAAACACAACAACAAACTGCTGCTGTAGAACAATAAAAGATGATGGAATAAAACGTCATTTTGATGCTCAGGCATCAGAATGAAGGGCAAACCAATCATTTTAATAGTATCTTAAATAAATTGGCATATTATTAAAACCTTATTTTAATCCAGTAGTTTAAAGTAAAAAGTTCTGCAACATATTTAAAGCACCCAATTTTTTAAATATTGAAGAATAATGCTTGAAGTTCAACGACATTTTGTTTCTAACAATATTTAAATATTGCGTAAGATTAAAAACATGTTGTGTTATCACAGCACATTTCTGTATTGAAAGTACTTCTGTTTATGGTTTTGTGAGACATATTCATCAGTTTTGCTGAAATAAATGATTTAAATATCACTCCGAGTTGATTGAATTTAAATATTAGCTGAGTTTTTAGTTTGAACTTTCCAATGATATGCTAATTTATGGAGATGCACTTGTAGATAGTTACCAACAAAAACATAATTCTGCTTTGTTCAAACCCATTTAATCAAAAAAATGTCATCTAAGGTCAATCCAATCAGATCCAAACATTATAATTGGGTTTTTTCCCACCGGCTTACAAGCAAAGATTAATCTCTAACTTATCTGCGTCTTTTCCAAACATCTGCTCACCTCTGCACTTTAAGAAACAAATAAAGCCATTCATCAAAGCCTGTAGAGCATTTTGTGTTCGGAAAATTGGACCTCAGCAAGCAGAATCACTTTCCACAGCTTTGTTTTCCTCCGATAGCGATCAAGGATAAAAGTTTATCAGAAAGTAAGCCAGAAACTTTTAATGATTTTTTAGTTTGTTTAAAGTCACGTAGGGACAAGAAATGTGTCTCACTGAAGTGTTTTGGTCACAAATCTGGCATCAATACAACTTACAACTCACTCATGCAAACTGTTGACGCCTCGATCAAAAACTGGAGGTAATTTAGACAAACAAACAGCAGAAGCTGCAGGGAAATAAAGGCAGGAGATGAAAGGAGAGTTTTCAATGCACATCTGAACCAACCTCAGCTGGGAAAATTTAAATCAGACTCTTCAGAACCATGCAGAGCAGGTTTGTGAAGCAGCAGTGTGTGTGTGTGTGTGTTTTAAATGTGAATTCTCCCTAATTGGGAGGAGGGATAAAAATTCAACCAGTAACAAGTAAAACGGGACAGTAATGGCTGCACCAAATTATCTTAGTTTGCATTTCAAAAACCTTTATGTTTTTATCTTTCAGACAGCAAAAAACTTCAATAAAAAACAAAATACAGATAAAACAAACGTCCAAAACTGGCTGATAAAACTACTATTTTCACTCAATGGCATTAAACTGGTGGCAGCTGCACTGGAAGCACTGGTTTCACAAAAACTGTCATCCTTTCAAAAAAATAGAAAAAAAAATTAAAAAGTGGCAAAGAATGTTTTAACTTTGACAATCTAAAAAATTAAAGTAATTATAGTGCAGCAAGAATTTGTAATTAATATCAAAACTTTTTAGAAGTTTGAGTGTGAAAGATGAATTTTGCATTTGAAAAACAGCAGAAACTCCCATAAATGGATCATGTTTAATAATGTCTATGAAGCAAATAAAGGACAAAATGTTCAACTTGTTCTAGACTTTAGTTCAGGCCTCATCACATGCTGGCCTGCTGGTTTCACATGCAGCCCAAAACCAGTTCCTCAGTGGGTTGGTGTCTGAAAAAAAAATCATTACATTTTTATAGAATCTTAAAAAATGAAAATTCATGCAATAATAAAGACCATAAATGTTGCAGTAAACCCACAATGAAGTGAATTGCTTTGTGTTTAATAGTGACTCTTACTAGTTTGATTCATTCAACATTTTTATTATTGCTGAAAAGTAAAATGTTCAATGACAGCTGTCTACAGAGAAATACTTTTATTTCACCATTGCATCCATTAATGGGATTAATTTGTTTACTCTGTGATGACTGTGGTTTTAACTTTGCATAACATTTCATTTGTTCTGGACAAACTGGTGAGAAGCTCTATTTGTAATTTGGAATCAGTTGCAGCAGAACTACAGGTTTTATTTTCTTAAGTCAATCTTTTTAAGGTTCTTTAAAAAGAAGAGTGTGAATGTGGGAAGCTTTTTATGTTGCTTTAATAATGTGGTAATGCTGACATTTCGGTGGTTCTCCCTGCAGCTACAGTCTGGCTTTTAAAGGTTGTGCTTTTTAAATATTTCAGCGCTCTGAGAATCACATCGGCCCTTTAACTGCTCACTTACAGTTATTTCTAATTACCTTTCGTGTTGACCAAAGTGAACCAGCGAGGATGCCAGAGGGAGGCAGATTAATACCAACATGAGAACTTCACCTAACCTAAACGATGAGCCAAAATGAGCAAAGCAAAACCAAACCCAGAGCGACGCGGCCTTGTTTCTGCGCTGCCAGTCAGGATCCTGATGCCTGCCAGGCGCCTCGCTCCCCCGGCTCCAGATCAGCAGCATTCAGCCCATTTCCAACAGTTTGGCTCTGGAGCCAAAGGTGTTTGTTGTGGCATCCACTGTCTGTTGCAATGCTGGGAATGTGAAAGTGCTGGCCTCCCTCCCAACAGGTGGCCGGCTCACATAAAGCCGCTGCTCCGTTTCTCCTTCTGGCTGAGCTGCAGTTCAGCCACAAGATGCTCACTAACAAGCAATGTCTTAGTTTTTAAAGTTTTTATTTCTAATCCATTTGCAGACTGCCCTGTTCCTTTTGAAAACTGACCTGATTTACTTTAAAGACAAGGTTTTGTATTTATTTTATGATATATTGTTGTTGGGTTTTATTACATCTCATCCTTTCCATCGGATGTAGATATTTCTTAACTCTTATGCTTCTTCATTTCTTCTACAATTTGTCCAGAAATTATAACCCATCTTCAGTCTGGAAGATCTCCCATGTTTAATGGTGGGTGAGAGGCGGGTAATACTCTTGGGTTTCTGCCCAATTGGGCTTTTTGGGCAGGTTGTTCAAATTTGCAACAACAATTGGTGAGTTTTTAGAAAGCATTCAGCAGAATTTGTTTTCAAATAGTTGTCTTTGTGTGGCAGAAAAGCACAAGAACTTTTAATAAAATGCTGTATTATTGAACTCATTAATAAATTTATATTGAAATGTTTAGAATCAGACGAACATGACATCATCAGTGATTAATCGTTGGTTAATCAAGTGAAATCTCAGTGCAACATCATGATTTAAAAGGTCATATCATCACCAGAAACACAAATCTCATCCTGTTCAAAGAGTTAAAAGATGGATTTCGTTAGAGGTTGAAATGTGGGTTTGCTGTTTTGGAGTCGGGCGTCTTTTACGTTTCGTTTGGGCTGGAATTTGTCAGTCAGATCTGGCAACAATAGGTCAAAGGTCACCAGTTCATCATGGAGCCGTATCGAGACAGACAGGAAGAACAACCATGCACACACACACACACACACACTGCGGAGCTACATCGCTAATCCAAGAATAGGTTTCACCAAACAAGAGCCAGAATATCAACAAGATTTGGTTCTGATGATTACTGGGAATCAGAAGCTCTCAAAGATCCTGGGAACAATCTGCAGCTCTGGTACTGACTGAGGTCTGATGAGTTAAATGATGAGGAAGTTAATATTTCATAAGAACACTGAGTGTTTTTTCTGCTAAGTATCTTTAAAAATGAGCAAATATTTGATTTTCGTTCCGTGTGTTTTTGTCAGTTTGCTGCTTATAAAATATGAAAATGCAAGATGCTGATTTTTTCTATTATTATTCATCAGTTTGAAATGCATTAAATCCTAACTATATCTCCAGCATGTAAATGTTGCAAATTGCAAGACAAGAAAGATAAAACAGTATGTGATGGACTGAAATGTGTTCATTATAAGTCAAATATATATTTACTCTCCCTGGTATTACCTACATGTTGTGTACATTAATGACTGTAATGTTACTGTTTGCATTTATAATGTGTTTGCCAGCAGTTTGGGTTTTATTTATGTTAATGTCTAAACTGATCTAGTAGAAATGCAGTGTTGTTTCAAGTTTGGACTCATTGTTGTGCATGTATGTAGCAATAAGTCAATCACATGAAAGAACATGTCTGTGGCTCATTTCCAGTTGACAGATCAGTAATAGATGCAGCTGAAAGGATTTAAGAGGTGATATTTGCTCTAACCAGCATGTTAGTATAAAAATGTTTGCTGGAAAAGTGAGAATGTTCCCTGCAGGTCAGGAATGAGTCGCTGCTCCGACTGAAGGAGAGACGCCTCTTTGGGGTTTTGTTAACAAATTAGAGAGAAATGGAGCATGAGATTGATGGTCAGACCTGCAAGAATGAAGCCAAGTCAGGTTTGTTTATATGGAGACTTTCATACAAAAAGGAGCTTAAAGTTACTTCAAAGATAAGAGAAACTTACAAATAAATACCATGTAATAAAACAGAAATGTAATCAGAAATGTCATTGAATGCACAAAGCCATGTTTAAAATCTTTCTAGAGCAAATAATGGGAGGTCTCACTGATGTTTTCTACTTACCTTTAATCCATGGATCTAATCAAACCTCTATTGTTTTATGGCTCATAACTGGAGTCATATTAAACTAAAACAATCTTATGGGTGGAGTAATTACTCATGAACACATTTTAATGTGCTTCTAATAACAGGTGGTTCACTGCAGTAATATGTGCAGCAAAAATAAGAATGAAAGTTAGTTTATAAAAGTGTTAAAATTAAATTCTTACTGTAGTTTTATGCATTCATTGCTGCTTTTCTGACCTCCACACAACAGAAAGGATCTCAGCACCACAAGCAGACCTGGTGATATGCCAGTGCAAAGTGGTTTGATGGCTTCAGTGACTCTGCTGCGGTGATTCCCATGAAGACTTTCGCCTCTGCTGATGCAATGATTGGGTTTAAGAGTTGATTGAAATACTCATGTCACTGGCTGGCAGTGACTCCAGGTCAGATCTGTGCTCAGTTTGACCTGAGATAACACCTTGTGGATGGAAGACCAGTTTTTATTCTTAATGCAGAAAAGGTCACAGAAAGTCAGTGGATGGAGATGCAAAGTGGAAATGACAAGAATATGTATGGATTAATTTATTCTGAGAGGCAGCGATGAGTCAGATCAGAGAGACGAAATGTCAGGTGGAAAAAATAATGAGAGAGAAGAAGTAAGGATAAAATGATTTGCTCCATGATGGGTAGTCAAGTGACGGAAAATATAATCAAACTGTAGATAGAAATACTTTTTTTTTAAATTATTTTTAGGGCTTCTAATGTAATTTAAAGACAGCATTGCATTGAATAGTTCTCCACCTATTCCTGTTTTCATTTCTGAAAGGTGACAACATTCAACCAAGAAGTTTTACAATGCAGAACCAAATAAATGGAATAATATTTTATTGATTCAAAGGATTTTGAATGTACAATATCAAAGCACAGCTTGAATTACTGTCAGTAAATGTCAACTAATGCTCATCTGTTGTCAGAATGTGTTTGTTCAAAACAGGAACAAAGATTTTTCACAACGCTGGCATGCATTGTGGAAAATGCCACATTCATTATAAAAAACCTTTGAGTCGTTTATTTAAGCAGCTCCTGCTGAACCTCACTGTGACTGAGGTCTTTCCATTTTACTGGTACAGCTCACATTTGCTTCCAGTAAGGCCGGGGTCACAGGTCAGGGAATATTTCACCTCCAGCTTTCCGTTCCCTGAGCAGGTGAAGGTGCGGGTTCCCTGGGTTGGATAATGAGTGCAGGAGATGAGACGGTCATCATTTGCCACGTCCTGGTCCCAAACCTCAACCTTCAGGGGATGATGTGTTTCCACCTTCAAAATAAAATTAAAGTTAGAAAGTTTTTCAGGTTATTACAAATGTGTGAAGTTAATTTGTGAAAACACAGGAGGACCAGGCCTATTTTTCCATTTTATCTCTTAAAAGTTTTATTTAAAAAGAAAGTGTTGCATTTTAAAACGTAAAAAAAACAACAATATTTTTTCATCTCAAAACAGCAGAACTGATTCCTGACAAATAAAAACTGAAAGCAATTAGATTTACACCTCTGGAAAACACAGTTTAAGTTAATCTATACCTACACGGCCCAAATTAAACACAGCGTTCCACGTTGGATTGTCTGATTTGATTTCTTCAGTCCTGAAATACATGACTCCGTACCACATCTTAGCAAAACTGGAGAGAAAAAGAACAAATGAATACTGTTGTTCATCAGGTGATCCAAACTCTCAGACTGTGCATCAACTCACGCATCAGTAGCTCCGATTTTATCTCCGTTTAGACCGTAGGCTCGGACAATGATCACAGACAGAGTCCCCAACATGTTGCGCCTGGCGCTGACGTCGCCGTCGGCCGAGTCTTCCACCAGGTCATGACCCGGCTCCAGAGGAACGGCGCTGGTCCAGATGTGCAGCAGGAGGCTGAGGAGGAGAAACCCTGAGGTCAAACAGGACGGCATGGCTGGAGCTAAACGAGGAAGAGAAAAGAACAAAACCATCATCATGAAAGGCAGCTTGAAGAGTCAACACTCAAAAATGAACCTGGAATGATTCAAACTATCATGACATGCAGGCTTAGACAGGAAATGCCTCCTCAGTTATAAATCAGTAAATTCACCAGGAATCAGTGGTCAGAACCAAAACAACCTATAAATCAACTAATTTTGTCTTAGACACTCGTCCTACTGTAAGGACAGATTCTTCTGTGTTGTAGCAGAAAATCTCCCAGAAAAATGTTTCAGTAAATCAAATGTTGTTGTCAGCGAGCAACGTTAAGAAGATTTAAATGCAGACGTAAAAGTCGAATTTTCCAATTATCTCCTGGTGTTAATTTTTATTTTCCTGACTCCTCGTGTAAAAAGAGCTTCAGGTTGTTTCATATCCTGAATAACTTACAGCTGGAGAGTTTCTTCCAACAATCAGAACCTGATTCAGAAGCAAGACGAGCTGAGGACCAGTTTATAAAGGATCCAGAGAGGCGGGACCAGAACCGACGTTTCCACGGAGATAAAGAGGGAAAAAAAAGAAAAGCAACAAACTGAAATGATAAGAGTTTACCTGGCAGTTAAAGTGTTACGCTAACTTGGTTAATAATTACAGATGATTAGCCAGTGAGTCAAGGTGATTGTTACACAACATGATTTTTATGTAACATTATATTATCAGTTAATAAATTCAGAAAGTTCAGCATTAACACAAATGGACTAAAACTAAAAGTATTTTTTGTTGAAACCTGGTGCATAAAGTGATTTGTTTCTATGGTTTATGCTCCTTCTGCATGTTGCTGCAGACAAACACCAGCTGCTATTCTGAATATATTTATAGTAATAATTAATCCAGACCTTTAACCTCCTGGGAAAACTTATGATGACTCCATGTTCCTCGAAATTACATAAAAGAGAAGCCAAAAATATCCAGAGTCTGATAAAAATGTTGTATAAACTATTTCCAGGTAATTTTTCTGTCTTTCAGTGAAACTTGAAACATAGAAAAATTATTATTCCAGAATTATTCTTTCTTTCTGGACTTTTTTAATGCTCTGACCTTAACAGATATTTAACACAAAGTTTAATCACTTTTTGTTTCTGCTCGGTTTTCTAAACTGTAAAATATCTGAAGTTGGTTTAACTTGAAAAGTTTCATGAACCTTTGATTTGGGTTTAACTAAAACACACACAGGCAGGCCTCTTTTCAAACTTAATGAATTTTCTAGCTTATAATTTCCCTTTACTTTGAGGTTTTAAACTGATATTATTTTTATTTATTTATTTTTTTTGCATTTATTTGTAATTGTCCTAGTTAAAACCCAAAGCAGAAAATCAGCTGTACATTTCAGCTAAAGAGCCAAAACATTTTGGCAGAAATTGACTGAGTTTCTGTTTCAGGCACAAAGTCGTTAGTTTCAGGTTTGGAGGAGAGGAAACTGTAATCTTGATTAAAAACCAATTCTGACTGTGGTTTAATCCAAGTTTTTATCAATTCTGTCTCAAACCATTTAACAAAACGAGCAGACTCACAAAAAGCTCCAGTTTCCAACAGAAAACCAGCAGAACCATCCGGATCTGAACCAGAACCCTTTAGGTTTGATTGGATGAAACTCCTCAGCCTGACAAAATCCACACATTTCAGCTCCAACAAGTTCAATTCAAACTTTTATTTTTAGATCTTTCTTATTTCAAATAAAGTAAGAGCTGGGATCCGGCACAGACGGACCATGGACTCTGAGAATGAACGTGCGGATCAAGAACGCTCCCGGCTTCGTGGCTGTGGGTTTATTTTCCACCGCAGCTCCAGTTTGAGTGGCTGAACTTTTCAACTCGTAGCTCGGGGAGTGAGGGATCCACAGAGATAAAGAGGAGATGGGCAGACAGCGGAAAGGGTAGAAACAGAGGAATAATTTGAAAATCAAAGATGTGAAGAACGAAGGACGGAGATGGAAACTGTGAGGATGAATCTGGGGTCATTTTAAGGTCACGTCTTTCTCAGGAGGAAATGCTTTTGTTTCCAGTTCCTTTGAGTCACTCAACCAAAACCAGAATTATTTCTTCACCAGCTCATAATAATCCCTTTTTATTCAACATGTCTCCCAAATCTGCTCTTCTCTGACTCTTTAAAATGTTACGTGACTGTTTTGTTATGTGACCAGGTTTTTCTTAGCTCATCTAAATTAGGAAGCCAGAGAAGATTTTGTTTTGGAAATATACAGAAGTTGGCAGAACATGCAAAAATTTACTCAAATAAGAATAAAAACTTCAACATATTTTAACTTAAGTGAAAATAAAAAGTATCTGCCAAAGAAATTACTCAAGTAATGATTAAAAAAAAGTATTTGGTAAATATTTTACTCAAATACTGAGTAACTGATCAAATTATCAGTCATTTAATATTTACAAATTACATAATCAGACGGACCAAAATATAAAGTTAAGTAGAATTTTTGGTATTTTAAGGACAAAAATGACAATAATTAATACAAATAACAAAAAATAGCAAAATCAGGCAAAAGAAAACTTTTCTAAATCAGTTTCTTTCAATAAAAAACAGCAGGTTTGAGTCGACGTCTGGTGAATTTAAAACATGTTTGTTCTTCATTCAGTGGGCAGAAAAAACAGAAAGTTTACTCCAAGTAAGAGTAGAAATACTTCAGAATGAAATGACTCAAGTAAAGGTACTTTACTCCTAAAAGTACTTTTTTATTTTTTTCAAAAAAGTTATTCAACTATATTCTGGAAATGTATAACAAGGCATGTTGGGTAAGAATTCATTAAGATTTTTCTTCTTGTATCTTTCAGATAATAAAAGATTAAATTAAGTAAATCTAAAAAGCTGGAACTAAGTGAAAATATATTTCCTTAACTTGTCAGTTTACTGTTATTAACCAGATTCCTGACCGACGGTTTGAATCAAACAAAACTCGTCTAAAAAAGTGCAAAATTATAAAAGATCCAAAACAACACAACGTCTCTGACCTGAAGAAATTCAACAAGAAACAAATTCACTGACATCCATCAGGCTGGAAGAGATTATAGAAATGAAAGATGTTTTTAAGGTTGTGGGACTCCAGAGAACCACAGTGGGGAACATCTAAAGCCCCCGTTGCCTCAATTAAGGTCAGAGGTCAGAGGTCATGATTCAACATCAAGAAAGTCAGACGGGGCAAAAATGATCTCCATAGGAAAGTTCCAAGTAAAAAACCACTGCTGACGTAAAAACAAACAAACAAAAAGAAACTTATAGGAAAATATTCTGTCTGGTGAACATCATGTACAGTCAAACATGGTGGTGGCAGAGTGATGATCAGGGCTGCAGCAGGATAAAGATCCAAACACAACCACCTCTGATTGATGCAAAAAACAAAATGAAAGGTTTTTTGTTGCCTCGTCAAAGTCCAGATTTTAAACTTTATAAAACCTGCAGGTTGTTCATCTGATCAATGTGGCTAAAAAATCTGCAAAAAGCAAAACAAAGTTTCTCCACAACGATGTGAGAGATTCACTGAAAGCTTTTTAGATCATATATAGAGAATAGAAGGACATTATTCATGTCTTCCCTTTAAAAAAACATCCATTGTATTTATTATTAGTCCAGTCATTCAAACAGCCATGATAGTTTACATGACAAACAAACAGAAATAGATTGTTTTGCTCATGTTTCCATTCCACCTTCATCCCTGTGGTCTTCATCGCTTGTTTCTTCCTCCCTGAAGGTGTGAACTACCTGATGCAGTGTGACTCCTGAGTGATGGGTTCATGAAAACACCTGAGGCGCCGATACGTTTCCCCGAACCCGTTCCTGAGCCCATAACACACTGCTCATTTATTTATACACCAAAACTCTTGTTTTCCTCCCTGACGGCTCAACAACCAACATGGACAAAAGTCAGACGAGAAGCTGGCATCCAGGGAGGAAACCTATCCTGGAACCGCTGAGAGATGCAGACAGGCCCATTATGTTGAGGAAATCGATTCCAGCTCTGAAAATCCATTTCTGTTCGGAGAAGCTCACATCTGACTGCGGAGACCTTTTTAGTGATCCTGAATGCAGAAATAATCGCAGCTTCTCTGGCGAGCGGCGGATCGATGGAGAGCGCGCTGACAGTCCGGCTCCGGTCGGCTGCGTCTGACGCGTTCTGACAGCAGGCTGCTTTCCCAGAATGCATTTTACCTTCACACCACTCCAGAGATACCAGAAGTTTGAAACTCGTCCACAGCAGAAGCTTCTGCTGTTCTTTAATCTTCGCTCTCAGACTTTAATCAGCCAAGCGTCGTTTCATGATTCACTTTGTGGCTCCAGGCGACTTTTTCCAACATATTCCAACATGACTGCAGTCAGAAGCTTCAAAGTCAGCAAGGAGCAACAATTTGTTGTGATCTGTGGCTTTCTGATTCTGTTCGGTTTGCTTCTCTCTCACATCTTGTGTTGTTTTTTGAAGCAAATCAAGTCTTTTGTTGACTCGACTCCAGTAAAACTCAAGTAGGTCATGTTGCAAAGCTGCAGAAAACTTGTTTTCAGTAAATCAGTGGTTCGTTTGGTTGAATGAGTCATTCCCAGACTGGAGTTTGTTCTCCAGCAGAGAAACCAGTTAATCATGTTAGCATAATCTCTCTCAGGTTCCCACTGTGGATTTTCTCACTGGGAGATCCTGCAGAGTTTTTTGACAAGCGCAGCTTGACTGTTGCTCTGCAGCGAATGTCTGCAGGCTAATTGTTAGTGTCAAGTGGTTGTTGAAACATTCGCAGCTCCACACTGCAACTTTATTTTAAGAAAGTTATTCAGGAGGAATAAAGTAAGCCATTAAAAAGTCTCAGGAGAAGAATCATAACGTGGATCAAACCAGATATTTATTCACCTTGTGTCACACATTTTCTTACCTTAGAGAATTTATCTGTGGTTTTTATTATTATTGAATTTTCAGGCTCTGAGGTTCACACAGATTTAGATGACTGTGCCTTTAAACAAATTAAAAGAGCAGATGATTATGTTTTACCTTTACAAGAGTCGGAAAGGTTAGAGGCCCAACTTTAGATAGATTTAAATGCAACACCTTAAACATATTGTTGTGTGAAACCAAAATTAATCAGCCAAGATATCAGGAAGATAAATGTCAACCTAAAGAAGTAATTACATTTCCAGACGCCTGAAAGTTTCATGCTCAGTTTTACAGAACTATAAACAGCATAAACTGTCCAGCCATCATACAGCAACTGAGAGATGAGCTGGAAAAAGAGTCACTTTCCCAGTGAAACCAGTTCAGTACCAACATGGACTGAAAGGCAGCTCTGACTGGAAGAAGCCATTAATCTGACACCATCAGGAAAAAGAGATTACAGTCAGCAAATTAAGGACAAAGACGTTAATATCTGCAGACACGTCCGACACCATCTGGAGTACTGGGACGGCAGCATCAGGAGGGACTGGTGCACTGGGCAAACTGGAAGGCATCATAAAGAGATTGAAGCAACAATCTCCTCTAAATATCAAAAGGAAATTTATGTCAACAATTAGAAATTATGAAATGTTGCTAAAATAATTAGGCTCATAAGAATATAACAATATCTAAAACTCAGGAGATGAGATAATGTTGATTTAACAAGATTTTAATATTACAAAGATACAGTTTATGCTGCAAAAAGGATTTTATTTTGATTTTACCACAAACTCAAAAAACTGATGTTTCTTTTTCTAATTTATCAACTAATCAACGTGTTCAGTAAAATATTTCACTGCTCAGTGTGTGAACAACCTGCAGGGTTTTCAGTTTGTTTGTCTCTCTGTTGTTATTGGAAACCAAAAATCCTGCCAAACAACTGATTTAAAAATAAATCAGGCATCTGGTGCTACAACTTCCTCAGGAGAAGCCATGATGCTTCAGTATATAGTGTTGTTTTAATATCTTCAGATCAGGATCTTGTTACACTTTTATTCTGTATTTAGCAAATAAAAGTATTTTCTCATACTGACTGACATAAACTTTCCTTATTTTTCAGAAAATGGAAAACTTGTCAGTGTATTTGACTCAAAGTTACTCTCTCTTTTCTCTTTATCTTTAGATATTTGCAATGATCTAAAACTGTGTGCATTTCCAGATTCATTGGCAGCTCCTCAGCGGCTCTGGAGGATTAAATCAGACGGATGTTTGTTCTGTTTACTGCAGGAGGCCGGCTCTTTGTGGATGGAAACTAATTAAAATGGCAGCGCTTTCGGTGTGAGGTGTGATTATTTGACTCAGAACCAACAAGAGGCTGTTGATAACTCCTGGCTGGACATGCCAGGCACCAGCCTCACGCTTCAACAACTTTGCTTTTCAGTGAGAATGTGTAGAAACAAGTAATGAGCAGATAATAGAGGACAGTTTTCAAGAAGATGCCACTGAGTAGGAGCCAGGGATTATCTGAGGTGTGGGAGCAAATTGGCTCCTGGAGCGTGAAGACTGCGAGGTTGGTTAAAGCAACATCACTTTTAGTGAAGCCACTGAGATGGAAAAATGCTTTCATTTTGTGGAGAGTAAAAAGTGAGCAGTCCTGGCTGTGAAGTAACCAACGCAGAACAACAGGCGGGAAAAGTGAAGATGGATTTAACTGTTTGAGGAGCAGAGAGACGTTCTGCACTAAAAACATGTTTCTGTTCAAAAACCTTTAAAATCTTAAAGAAAATCACATTCATGCATAGTAAGTATGTTAATTTTTAGATAAAATGTGCCAAACTGAATCAATCTCATGATGCACTCAGAGGGGATATTTATGCACAAACTGAGTCACAGGCTGAATTTATGCTTGATTAGCTCAATATATTTACATTTTGTGCAACAACCACCAAAATATTTAACTATAAAGCCCTGAATGGTCATTCAGTTTGATTAATACATACATTATATTGCCAAAGGTTTTTGTTCCCCATCCAAACGATCAGAACCAGGTGTTCCAGTCACAGCTGTATAAAACGGATCACTGAGGATCAGAACCAGACTCTGATTACTGCAGACGATGTTCCCTCCACTGTGAGACTCAAACTGCTGAACTAGTTGGATTAAAGCCGAACAACCTCCTTCAGGACTCTGCTCTTATCCTCACTCTCCTCTCCTGGGTTTCCTCTCCTTACCCAGAAACTTTTCTTTCCTTCTCTGGGTCCAGTAAACTTTTCAAACTTTCAGTTCTTGTCAGTAATCGTTTCCTCCTGCAGGGTCTCAGTCAACCGTAACACGACATGACAGAAAGCTCACAAACTTCCTTCAGGTATGTGGAAGACGCAGCTACGTCTAATTCAGTCTTAATATAAAACCCAGGTCAGCTTAAAGGCGTCTGAGCATGTAGGAAAAAATCTAACACTGATCACAGGTTCTGAGATTTGGATCAAATGAGACAAATCCTGAAATCTGTTTATTTTCCATCTTGTGAAGCAGAAAATCTGAATAAAAACCAGATTTCATGAACTCATCCTTCATTCCTCATGACACCCGGTGAAGACGCTTCATCCCTCTGTCTACTCTTTATTTTTAAAACCTGGTTTTTGGCTGCAGAGCTGATGAATAAATCCTTTACAACAGGCTGATTCACAATGAACAGAGCCTGGTCCAAAACGCCCACACCTCTGAACCGAGGCGTTCTGCTCTCAGCCAGAACGCTGCTAAATCCCTCCAGTCATTGACCAGTTTGAAGATAATCTCCATCAACCTGAAGCAAATGGAGCAATGCCTTCACTCAACAGATCGGATTTTCCTGCCACACAAACACCTTGCAGGCGAAGTGGTGGAAACAGGAAGAGAGTCGGCGCTCAGAGAGCAGCTGGAGGGAAACGCTGCGCAGAATCCACAGAGCAGCTGGAGCATCCTCCAAACAGCAGGGGGCGACGCGGTGAGAGGTGGGACATGAGTGAAGCGTTGAACCAACAACAACAGGGGCGACTGACTTAGAGACAAACAGGAACCAGAATTTATTAGCGTACTTAGTGAAAGATTTGTTTTCAGCAACATTTCAAAACCTTCCAGGGAAAACAGCTGAACTCTTGACTAATGAAGTGATTTATTGAGGTATTTGTTTAGTTTGACTCTATAATAAACCACAGAAACATTTTGTGCTGGTTCTTAACCTTCTGTTTCCTGCAGCTGCAGAGAGGCTGATGTCTCTTCTCTCTCTCCTGGTTTCTGCAGTGAAATAAAGCATCTCTTAACCTTTATACAGGACACTGTGAGACCTTTTAAACATGTCCAATAAATTTATCGGGGCCCGACTTCATGAGCCATGATGTAACAGACCTCAGGTCCCCGGGTCGAGGCGCAGAGTCAGAGCTTTCATCACACATTTTACAGCCACAATTCAAGCGATTGTCCAGAGGAACTGCTTGTCTTTTCTATGCAGACTGAAACTGAGCTTTTAAAAACATCCTGAAAGCTGAAGAGGACCTGAGTTTAATACACAAATTCAAACTAATCAGACAACCTTCCTCAAGTAAGAGCTGTTCTCTCTGAAAGTTAATTAACCAGCAATGTTTCAAAAACCCCAAAGGCACTTTTTTTGTTTTTCTGAAGATGTTTTCTTCAATGCCCCAAAAGGCCAGATGAAGAAAATACACGGCCTGCCTCTCAGTTTGTGCCGCTCTGCTCTTAATAAAAACACGATGGCCTGAAAGCAGCTTAGAAAACTTAATTTTCTTGTCGGCACAATAAGAAAATACTTTTCCACTCGCAGCGGTTGAAGGATTCATTTGACAGGTAAGTACTTTTTGAATGACTACTGGGGATTTTCAACTTTAATACAGAGTTGAAAAGGCAAAAGGTGACATTAGATGTGCAAATCCAAGTTTCTTCTATCACCTCTGAATGCTTGGAAAAATAAAAAATGTTCAGTTGTTAGTTTACGCTGAGTGATTTAAAGACAGGAACATTTTCTCAGGTCGACAAACTAAAAACTTTGATGCTCTAGAAAATCTATATATTTCTGTTTTCTGATCGATTTCTCACAGATTATTGAACAGAAATAGTTGTAGAAATAAAACAACTTAATACAAAGAATAAATTGAAGATGTTTAAATATGCAGCAGTGGTGAAAGAGTAGATTAATAAAAATGTATGTTTTGTTTTTAGTTTCACTCTATAATAAACCATAGAAACATTTTCTCTTTCTTTCAGGTCAAAGGTCGTTTCCTGTGGAGGCTGCAGAGTGTGTGTTTTAAAATACAGATATTTTTTAGTTACCACTGATCAATGAAGGTCTTAAATACAGAGGAAGAGTTGAAGGGAGCAGAAGAGCTAATCACAGGTGAGAGGATGCAGCCAGAGGCAGAAAGAGTGATGAGAGAAAAACTGAGCAGGAAGAAAGAAGGAAGATAAACAGAGAAATGATCAAAACAGAAATAAAAACCAAAGTATTGATCAGAAGATTAACTTAGTGAAAGACATTTTACACTTTTAGATCAGAGACCAGATGCTCAGTATTCACCTCCAGCCTGGATAACACCCACAGTGATGTCTTCTGATTGGTTCTTATCTACAGTGATGTCTTCTGATTGGTTCTTATCTACAGTGATGTCTTCTGATTGGTTCTTATCTACAGTGATGTCTTCTGATTGGTTCTCACCCACAACGATGTCTTCTGATTGGTTCTTATCTACAGTGATGTCTTCTGATTGGTTCTTATCTACAGTGATGTCTTCTGATTGGTTCTTATCTACAGTGATGTCTTCTGATTGGTTCTTATCTACAGTGATGTCTTCTGATTGGTTCTTATCTACAGTGATGTCTTCTGATTGGTTCTCACCCACAACGATGTCTTCTGATTGGTTCTTATCTACAGTGATGTCTTCTGATTGGTTCTTATCTACAGTGATGTCTTCTGATTGGTTCTTATCTACAGTGATGTCTTCTGATTGGTTCTTATCTACAGTGATGTCTTCTGATTGGTTCTCACCCACAACGATGTCTTCTGATTGGTTCTTATCTACAGTGATGTCTTCTGATTGGTTCTTATCTACAGTGATGTCTTCTGATTGGTTCTTATCTACAGTGATGTCTTCTGATTGGTTCTTCTCCTCTGAATGTATCAGATTTACTCTGCTGGTAGTGATGATCCACCTGTCTTGTTTCTAAATGAAAGAACTTAAACACTTTGTGGTTTCCGGTGTGAATGTAAACAGTGAGTTTCTCTGGTTCTGATCATTATTATTCATAGTTTAAGCAGAACTTTCTCCTACTGGGATCGTTGTTCTATTTGTCCCAAAGGTATTTTATTAATAAAACACGAGCTACTCCTTTCATTTATTTATTTCTGCTGATTGTTTTCTGCCCTCTCTCTCATTAGTAATGCAGCAGCTCAGCTCACCTCTGATTGGCTGCAGAGGCTTTATCCTCAGGGTCCACTGGGAGCCAACCTGCTTTGTATTTCAGTGTTTATGCATCTTGGCTTGGCTTGTAAAGAGCTGTGCGTTAAAATGCAAATATGTCCGACAGACAGGAAACAAGTCTCAGCAGCTCAGACAATCTAAACACATAAAAACAAACAGCACAGAAGAGCAAGAGGCTTCAGGAAAACAGGGAATGGACTCCTTCATTTCCTCAGACATTTACCAGGACAGTTGTATTCAGTTTAACAAATACCTCCCAACGGAGCAAAAACAACGAGAACCAGAAGATAATAATAATACTGCTATGATGGCTGAATATTTGGAGAAAGTTTTATTGTCTGATGAAACAAATTCCCTCTGAGGATTAACGCTCTCCACTTTCCTAACGGTGGTAAAACAAATAAAAAAACTAACATGTTTGATCCGACATGATCTGGAAATGACAAGAATACTTTGGAATATTCAGGCAAACCTGGAAGTGAACTATTTAAAGGTCTGCATGGAAAACAAACATAGAAAACTGTTTTCAGACTTTATTTCCCCGCCACAGCAGGAATAGACATTTCTATGTTTCAGAACCATAAAGTCATTGTTCAGTTTGGTAAATGTTGGTTAAATGAGTCTGAATCTTTAAAACATGTTGAAAAATTTTGATGTGAAATGTTGCTTTCAGTTTCTCATGTCATCCTTAAATAAATATTTCCTCCCTATAAGATGAATCTGCTCTGAATGATTCTCATCCCATGAACACGTGACGACCTTTCAGCTCATCAGTGGAGCCCTCATCCATCCATCCATCCACATGTTGCCTCATCCCTTCATCTCCAATAAACAGCGACCTTTGACCTCCTCCAGTTAAGGTGGAAATCCATCCTGGTTCAGAAAGACGAAGAGGAGAAAGAAAACGAGTTTCAGCACCACAGACTGATCCTCCTCCATCTGATGATGTTCAGGACTATCAGAGTGAGAAAATACTATTTGTGTTGCACATTTTAGTAGATAAACTACTAAAATGTTTTGCAGAGAAGGAGAGGTGTTCAGTCTGGCAGCTTTTTGAAACATAAAGTAAAAACCCGTCTGAGCAGCTTCCGTCTCTCTATCTGATGATTCTCCCTGAAAAGCACCGACAGTTTCTGGTTCCTCGACATCAATCATTACTTCTTGGCATAAACACCTGAAGTGTTGGGCAGGAAAACAGGAAATTTGCCCAGATCTTGAAAAAAAGAGCTGCTGAGACACAAACAAGTGAAAAAAAAATGTATTCATTATAATTCACAGGTAAAAATACCAAAATGCTAAAAAGTGTGGGTTGAAGGAACATGTTTGAGTTAATGATTAAAGCTGCCCAACATGCAGAATATTAAAGTGGGCCAGTTTTCACCTCAGGTTTTGGATGTGTGAAGGAAACCAGTTATTATCTCATCTCCTGATTCCTGCCAGAGTGTCCAGCACCGTCTGAGAGGCTGCAGGAGGCGAGATGGAGCTGATTACAGCTTTCAGTGTCTTCAGTAAAATGCTGCAAGTCACACAGATTACAATCATCAACACAATGATCGCTGAAATCACTGGTTCAGGTCGCATAATCATAGTTTCCCCAAGGAGGCCAATCAAAATAACTAATTACAACATGATCCGACAACGTTAATGCTCTGCACACTTCTTCCAGAAAGTTCTCAGGGGTTTTAAGCTTCATGGTAGCCACTGATGGAGGGTCACATGTATTTATCTGTCTTGTGTAAACTGAAGGACTAAGAGAACTAGTCTAAGATGGAAGCTGCTGTGGTTCAACGAGGCTTCTTGACTTGACAAGTCAACCCTTTGTCACATCTCTACAGACAGTCAGGATTAACTGGACAACATTCAGACCTTCAGTTCTCACCGATCAAAGGCTTTCAAAATGTTAAGATAATTTTATATCTTATAGTGCAACACAAAGTATCCATCCAGGTTTTTGCCTTATTTTAATAGTAAATGGGACAACAGAGATGCTGGGAGATTAAATCTATTACACTTGACAAAATAAAGAAAGAGCAAGTCGTAAAACATAAATGGATACAAATTTAGTTTCTTATTTTTACATCTGACTAGACATTTTTAATGTTTCAAATCAACAACAATCTGACTGCTTTACTTATTTCATTAATCATTATTGTGAGTTTAGTTTATATTTGAACAGGTAAAAATAAAAAGTAGTTTTTGGAAACATATTTAAAGAGAAAAATACTGAAAATTTGCGTGGGCCCCTGCAGTTCTTTAAATTTGACGTTTTTGGAAAAAGGTTTGTAACGTCTGGCTTCAGGCAGGTGTGACGATGCGTCCAGATCAGGACAGGAGATGTTTCATGATTTCTGAAATACATGAGAATTTAAGATATATTCTAAGGGAAATTAAAAATTATTTTTTTTGTGTTTGTACCTGTTGACTGTAAAAACATTTCCCTGAATCTTTCATATCAAAACTTTACCTTTAACTAGATGTGCTGGTTACAATCTGGAATCTATTGTGTCAAACTCAAGGCCCAGGGGCCAAATCTGGTACGCCATAATGTTTTTATGTGGCCCTCTAAGTTGTAGCAGGACATCTAATAAAACCTTCATACTGACAGTTCTGTGTTTAAATATTGTTTTTCTAATCAAACTGAATCAGGTTTTGTGTTTAAACTGAAAAATTACATCAATGTGAAAAGATGTTCAATAATTTAACTTTCATAAGTACTAAATGAAGGCAGAAATAGCTACGTATTCATATTTTAGCAGTTTGTTAATGGGTTTTTATTCTGCTCCAGCCGGGCCTTGAGGACCTTCATGATCTTGATTTGACATCCCAGCTTATCAAAGCCGCTCTAGGACATCCATCCAGACTTCAACTTAGCAGTTAAAATCTTTACGGATTTCTATCAGTCACTCTGGTATCTCATTAACGGATTCCCAGTTTGTTCATCACTAACGTTCAGTTGTTGCTGGAGGTGGTCAGACTCTTAATTAGACATCAGACAATGCTAAGTTATCTCCAACGCTCCCAACAGAGCTGCTGGACTGACTGGGTCAGTGTGTGAGTTCAGGCATGATTGTGTGTGCAGAACCAAATTATTAATGCTTCCTTGGCCAGCCGTGCGTCACACTGACTGACAAGATTCCCAAGAAGCTGCGCCCAAGGGAACAGGCGTGAGGCCTCAAATCTGACAGACTCACAGCGGCAGAAAAGCCGTCGCCAGCGGTAACAGACAGGACTGATTGTAGTAAAGTGCTGCTGAGGGAAAGTGAGTCTAATAGTAGAAGAAGAAGAAGAAGCCGTGGAAGTCTGACTGGAGGCAGAGCTGCTACAAACTGTCAATGAGACGTCGAAGTCGGTGGGTTTTGACATAGATTGTTGGCTGGAAGTAGAAAAATATTTTTAAAGGGAATGTAGTTTAGGTCAAGAGTACCATCACAATCACTTATAATATAAATACTACAGACTGAACTGATTTCTACAGTTACTGCCAGAACAATAAAAACCAGAGTTTCTACTCTGCATCAGTAAGATTTTACTTTTCATGACTTATAGATGAATGTTGGACGCTCTCTGAAGTGGAGGTTAGTTTTCCTGTTATGTTACCTCAGTGTTCGGTGTTTGCAGATCGGACTCTAACATTTTTTCTTCCTCACATATTAACTTTATAGATTTGTAACATTTTCATGTTCAGAGGTTTCTGAACCATCAGTTTCAGCCTTACTGTGAAAGAGAAGCTCTGAAATGGGTTTCTGTTCCGGGTTGAACCAATTTCACATTGATGAGTCTGAAGCATGTGACAAAACTGATTTCAGTGGGGAATGACACAGAGTTTGAATTATATAAACAACACATAAGAAATTTATCAAAACGTTTGGCAAAGGTCAGCTTGTGATTAACAGAGATTCCAAAATGAATGTGAAAAAGATTAAAGAAACAGAAACGACTATAAACATGAACTGTAAGAGAAACCAGGAGCAACAAAACCTGCTGGATCTCAGTTGAAGAGGAAAGTCTGACTGGGAGAGGAACCGACTGGAACAGGTGAGACTGACTGAGTGGAACCGGAACCAACTGGAACAGGTGAGACTGACTGAGTGGAACCGNCTGAGAGGAACCGGAACCAACTGGAACAGGTGAGACTGACTGAGTGGAACCGACTGGAACAGGTGAGACTGACTGAGAGGAACCGACTGGAACAGGTGAGACTGACTGAGTGGAACCGACTGGAACAGGTGAGACTGACTGAGTGGAACCGACTGGAACAGGTGAGACTGACTGAGTGAAACCGACTGGAACAGGTGAGACTGACTGAGAGGAACCAACTGGGACTCCAGTGGCACATGAGGAAAACCAGTTATGGAGAGTGACTGGACAGGAAATGAGGGAGAAACAATCAAACCAAAGCAGATGATGACTGACCTCTTAAGGACAAACAGATGGAAACTTGAGGAAATGTTTAGGAATGTTTTGTTGGATCAGGAGCCCCGGTACTATTGATGTCTTCCATTTGTAGTCAGAACTCTGCATTTTTGGTTTCCCAGTCGGAGAAATCAACTTGAACGCCTCCCGAAGTCGGACTTCCCAAAGGGAAAAGGGATCAACTCTGACCACCCAGTTCAGACTTGGAAGGCCGACTGCGTGTTTCAATATGGCCGCTCCTCACATCAACAGTAATAATCTGTGGTGGAAACTTGTTTGTTTTACAAGACTCAGTTGCAAAAGTGCGTCTAAAACTAAAGTTATATGTAACACTTGCACCTGAAAAACTGAAAAAATGAAAAGTGATGTTTAGTTATGGAAAGTAAAGCTTAAAATGTTCATAAGAGGTATTGGTCAGCAATGGCTACTTAAATGGAACGCCGCTAATTTGAATATTCTGACTTTGGAGGTAAATGAAACAGGAAGTTTTAGTTATTTATATTTGTTTACTGCTCAAAAGAAATCAGCAGAAAACTGAGAATCCCTCCACTTCTCCCAGGTTTATTCTTCATCGCCCAGCAGAGTGACGGATGGATGCTGAGGACTGAAATATGGAAACGACCAGCGCTAGGCTGAAGCCACAGGGAGCCGGGCAGTTATAGATTTATTGGAGCATCAGCGCTTCCAGCTAAATTGGTGTTTTATCTGATGGCTCCACCAGCTGCTGTTTCTGTGTGACAAGATGGACTAACCCAAATGTTTATGCACCATTTAGTCAATCAATTTACTGCAGCCGGGGTGAGAAAGACTGGAGTCCCATCATCTGTACTGTGGAGGCAGGACTGTCTTATTATGTAGCTTCACAAGATATGCAAGTTTTTACTGCCTGATTTTTCTAAAAATGTTTTTCCAGGAGATTAAAAATTAAATAATTTGCTTCTTAAAAGCCTTTGAAAACCTTTGGTAGATTTAAATGTTAAATGGTCAAGAAAACCTTGAAAAATCTACATTTTTACTGCATTTTTTGTGTTTTACAGCTCAGTTTAGCTGCAACAAAGAGAAAAACAGAAGAAATTTGTCAGGATCAAAAGTATGTTTTATATCACTTTTTATAGTAAAATCTTATAACTCCAACCTGTAATAATCAGCATCATAATAACCAAACACATGCTGACTTCCTGTTTAATATTCCTAAGTATTACTAACATTTCAACTGTTTCTGATTTGTCTAATTTTAGGCTGAACTTGTCTTCTTATTAAACTTTCTGTCCATTCATGCTGGAAGCTGACCTGGTTGCATGTTGGCCTCTTGGAGTTTAGAACCAACAGAGACAAAAATATCACACAGTGTTGCTTTGAATGTGTGAGAAACCAGATCTCTGGAATCAGAAATCAGATCTGCCTGAAGACAATGACAACTTCTCAGTGTCTTTCCACAGCACAAAACCAAATCACTGCGCATGAAACACACTGATTGCTCTGCAGGTACCAGGCAGTGGCTGGAGAAAGGAGGATGATTGGCCACAAACACAGCAAGAAGAGAAAAATATCTAAACTTAAAGTCTGAAGAGTGAGGCTGGCATTTCACATGTTCTCTGTTTCATTAAGGAAGGTGTTGGTTTAGTTTAGTCACCATTAATCCAACAGGTCATGATTAGGATTAAACAGAACCCAAAGGTCATTTGCAAAGCAGGAGGTTTAATGAAAAAGTAAAGAAACGATTTACAGCAGAGATCAAAAAGAGACATGAGATTTGGAGCAAAGACCAGGAGAAAGAAACAGAGAAGAGCAACAAGGACAGAGGATTAAATACTGAGCAGGAAACCAAAGGAGCTAATCAGGAGGAAGTGGAAGCAGCTGAGGGAGAACCAGGAAGGAGAGACCAAATCTGAACCTGGAACATCTAAAGAACCTTAAAATACATCAAAATAATAATAAACACTGTAGAAAACAAACAGAGAATTGAACTAAAACTGAATCTATGAAAGAAAAGATCAAAACAGAAACATGAGTGAGACTTCAAACATAAGACTGAAGTTAAATTATTTCTCACTCAGGCCTGAAGCAGATACCATAAATAAGTTCATGAGGCTAATTTGGACACAGTTCCCTCCAAAGGGAGAATAATATCATCTTCTATATAAAACTCTCTTTTTAATTAAGGTGGACACATTAAGAAGTGACTGAATGGTAGCAGAGATAAAATATATAATAGAAAATCTACTGAGTCATTAAAGCCTTTAATAAACTTTATGGTCCTTTTTGAGAGATAATCAAAACACTTTGAAGTTATTAATCTGGTTAAAGCTGTAAAAGTTGCTACAAACATCCTGATTCTTGCCTTCAGTTGATGTTTTTTTTCTGTCTAAATACACGAGTGTCTGACAGCAGCAGTAAACAACGGAGCAGCAGAAGCAGGTTGCATAAAGACGAGGCCTAATGAAGAGTCGGCGTTGATGGATGAAGCCATCACAGGAGGAGTTCGTCCCACTTTAACAGAGCAATTAATGCTTCCCCACAGAGAGATGTGGAGATCGCAGCAGTGATGGGCCGCCTCGCCGTGGGAGGTAGACAGCAGCGGAGCGGCGTTTTCTGTTTTCTGCACAAACAGGTGTTTGATTCTTCACCTCCAGCCTCTCAGCCCGTTTCCTCCAGTTTGGGTCTGAATCTCTGGATCTGGAGCTTTCTCAGAGATTGACACAGGATTTGGATTTGGCTGTGGTAACTGTTTGCTCTTGCATGCCTGGCTGTGACGGCTGAATTATTATTCATTGAGTCTTTGGTGTTTGGGTCGAGGTGAAGCCGATCACACAGCCGGGTTTTAGTTCCCGTCTGAGGAAGGAGAGAAGCTCAGAGCAGCAGGTTTCTGAACGGTTTGGACCTGGATGACGTTTCTGCCATGCAGGAGCTCCATGAATGTTCCCACTGTGACATTTGTTGCCACAGCAACAAATTAAATGTTAAGCTTTAGCTCAGGGGGAGCACATTATAGCTTATGAGTTAATTAAGTTCTGTCATTCACAGACCTCCTGTGGTTCTTCTGAAACAACTTAAAACACTTCAGTGTGTTTCTGTCTTAGTATTGACCTTGTTTGTAAGGGTTTTTTGTTCCATCCATTGTTGATTGACGTCAAGTTGAGTCTCCTTTTTGTTCAGATTAGGAGTTTGATTTCCCAGGGAGGATTGTGTAGACTTTGTGAGGAGTCACTCTTAAAGGTTTTCTTGGCAAAACAACGTCTTATTTATGGGGCAGATAATTAGTGAAGGAAACTGTTGGGTTTATGGGTGGAACATGTTTCTGTTGCTTTCATCAATCATCCTGTCTGAACTGAACTTGTTCCTCCAAAGCTCTCTTGTTGATCCAGATGTTCTTCCTGACTTACTGCTGTGTATGTTGGCCTGTGTGAGAGCAAAGAACCTCAGAGAGTTCCTTGATTTTTAGCCAACATCCCAGAAGCCGTCTCTAAAAGGTTTATGTGTCCAAACAGAAAATGTTGGCCTCCTCCCTCTGAGTCAGGAGAGACTTTCTGCTGTAAGCCTGGTGAGCATCAAGCTGTGAGGATGTTTCTGTCCCCAGCAGATCCAGGGAATCTGGTTGAGCAGGACAACAGAATGGTCTAGTCAAAGTCTGGACCTAAGTCTTGCATGTGAAAATGAATCACCTCTCTCTATTCAAACTGATTGAGGTTGAGCTAATCTGCAAAGTACAGCCAAATGTTTCAGTATCTGTTTCTATGATGGCAAAAATAAAAACATTTTAAGTTTTAATTTCTTTGTCTAAATCTTCAAGCCCATTTAGACACTTCAGATGATGACAGGAGAGCCTGAAGTTGAGGAGGACAGATGGAAGTTGAATGGTTTTTAAGAAAAGTATTTTTACAGCTTAAAATGGTGGCAAAAAGGAAAAGAAAAGAAAATTCCTGCAGCTTTAATTGCTGGAAAAGGTGGAAAGTTTGGACTCAGCTGGTCTGAGTCCAAACTCTAAATTTTGCTGGAAGACTTGAAAACGACGCATCATTGTGGTTTTACTATACAATTTTGCATCACATTGTGTTGGTAGATTCCATAAAATCAACAGAAAATTGATTTATGCATGTATCTATAATTAATTATAGACAGACAGCTATAATTAATAGCTATTAATTATTCATGAATTTCAAACTCAAACATGGTTTTATTCTCCACAGATGCTTTAATAACATCTTGTTTGTTTCCAGCCGTTTTCAGCCCAGATAAAAACATCCAAGTCAAAGTTTTCCCTTCATTCCTCCAGATTAATTCAGCTGTTTCTTCTCCTGCCTCCATTTCTTTACCACCTTCTGCTTAAACAAGGACCCTTGAAAATGAGCTCAGCGTTATCATATTGTGAACCTTAATTAATTAATAATTAAGCAGAGCCAACGCTGCAGCTCATAATTGACTCCCACCTGCTTCAGTCGTTATAGTAGAGAATGAAATTGGATTTTGGTGTTTGGTCACGCAGGGCAACGCAGATCTCTGTTCCTCCCGTCAGCTGAAAACCACCCGGCGTGTTCGCAGTGAAATAAGACGTTTCATCCATTCATCCAGCCTGGTTCATCAGGTGCTGTCAGTTACTGGCCCTCCTCCTCTCCACCTCCAGCAGCTTTTAATCGATGCCTCGCTGCTGCTGCTGCTGCTTCACACCTGTTGAGTTCAGCGCTGTCTGTCGTCCGTCCGTTTATTTATTTTCTCCCAGAGAAGTCAATACGCGTACAGACTGAGGGTGAAGTGATAATGGAAAAGTTTGGAGACAGGCAACAGAGACTGAACCACGTCCGCTGCTCGTTTGTCATTTTTTTAGTTTGGACCTTCAAACTATGAACAACTTGGAGGCGATTTCCACACAGGCAGAAAGATTATTCACAAAAACAAAAAGAATTAAGAGTTGATTTAGAAAAAGAAACCTGTGCAGGTCACATTTGCACAGACATACCAGCAGTTACACACGGTGGTGGAAGGTGATGCTGTGGGCTGTTTTGGAGCCAAATCTATTGAATTTCTGCTCTGTCAGATGAAGGTTTCCCAGTTTCAGTTGTGTGTATGTTCTTTATTCTGGTTCTGTTTCTTTAGTGCATATCTTAGATTTAACGTCTAAACTTAGTGTCTGAGTTTTATAATTAGTAGTTCCTGTTGTGGGCGCTACCTAAAGTATCCCAGTCCATCTGCAGTTCATTCTAACTTCCTGCTTCTTTCCAGCATCAACTGGTAGCGAATGAACCACCTGTAACCAGAACCAGTTTAGATACCTGTCAGTTTCATCAAATTAGCCTGAGGACAGTAAAGTCAACTTCTGAATCTCAAGAACAAAAAGGAGGTATTTATTTTTAAAACCTCTAATTTTTCTGATATTTAGCAAATAGAAATAGATCTGATCGTTCCAACCAAAAGTGAGATCAATTTAATCTGATTTACACTGAAGAAAAGGGGATGTTGTTTTATGCAGTGCATTTAAGTAGAAGAAAGAAAAAATGTGAATCATTTACTGGTTTGGAGCAACTCAACGAGGCAACACAAAGCGTAATTTTGTCAGATCTTGATGTTCTGCCTTCCTGTAGTAAACAGGAAGTAGAAGTTTCAAACCAACATGGAGCACATGACTTAAAAAACTGAAAGTTTTCAGGAATGTGTTGCTATCAGGGAAATGAATGATCAAAAACCAAGAACTTAAGTTGTTTTTTGTTTGTATTTTAAATTTCTTCATTAAGAACAAACTGGATTAGAAGTGAAATTCCTTAAACTCTGCAAATAAAACTGAAACAACAATAAACTTTGAAATAAACAGACTAATTTGTTCTAACAAACTCAGATAAATGAACTGAAAACAGAACATAGTCATAAATGAAATCTAACAATGGTGCCGTTTCGCCCAGGATGAAAACTCTGTGCAGAGTTGCAGATTTTTCGCTCAGCCATTTCATTTCCATTTCCTGTTTCTGAAAAAGCTTAAGCGTTAGCTCCAAGGAACATTTACATATGGATAAAGGAGACTTACAGGTTTATTGTTAGCTCCAGTGTGAGAGCAGTGAATATATAACAGGATGAGTCACCAGACAAACAGCAATCACTGCAGAACATGAAGTCCTCAAACCAACCAAACTGGTGGTCAGGAAACCGCCTGATTGGTTATTTTCAGTGGATGGCTGTTCACCCACATGGTTTCATTCTACCTGTACGTTTACACACAGAACTAAATCGTTTCCAGGAAATGCAAAGGGTCTTTTCTCAAAGTAAAATGTCATTTTAATACCACAGAGTATGCAATTTAATTCTCTCCAATATCAAGTGTTACAGTTACTGTGTTTTTCCCAGTGTTCCCATTTAGATCAACAGGCTCTTTATGGGGATAAAAGCCCAGAGTTAAAACTCACAAACATCCACAGAAAACCAGTTAAAGAAAATCACCTCAAATCATAACGAAGCTCAAACTTTTCACTTTTTACTTTAAACTCATGAAAGCTTAATGCAGGACAGATGACAGTCATTTTTACTGAACTGTTGATAAGAGAGATTTCAGATCTGATCAACTGTTTAGAAGTTGCTGCTGAGGCTGTAACCAGATGAAACCAGATAAAACCAGATAAAACCAGTTAAAACCAGATAAAACCAGTTAAAACCAGTTAAAACCAGTTAAAACCAGATAAAACCAGTTAAAACCAGATAAAACCAGATGAAACCAGTTAGAACCAGATGAAACCAGTTAAAACCAGATAAAACCATATGAAACCAGTTAAAACCAGATGAAACCAGTTAAAACCAGATGAAACCAGTTAGAACCAGATGAAACCAGTTAAAACCAGATGAAACCAGTTAAAACCAGATGAAACCAGTTAAAACCAGTTAAAACCAGATAAAACCAGATGAAACCAGTTAGAACCAGATGAAACCAGATAAAACCAGATAAAACCAGTTAAGTCCAGTTAAAACCAGATGAAACCAGATGAAACCAGTTAAAACCAGTTAAAACCAGATAAAACCAGATAAAACCAGTTAAAACCAGATGAAACCAGTTAAAACCAGTTAAAACCAGATAAAACCAGATAAAACTAGTTAAAACCAGATGAAACCAGATAAAACCAGTTAAAACCAGATAAAACCAGATGAAACCAGTTAGAACCAGTTAAAACCAGATGAAACCAGTTGAAACCAGATAAAACCAGTTAAAACCAGATGAAACCAGATAAAACCAGTTAAAACCAGATAAAACCAGATGAAACCAGATAAAACCAGTTAAAACCAGATAAAACCAGATGAAACCAGATAAAACCAGTTAAAACCAGATAAAACCAGATGAAACCAGATAAAACCAGTTAAAACCAGATAAAACCAGATGAAACCAGATAAAACCAGTTAAAACCAGATAAAACCAGATGAAACCAGATAAAACCAGTTAAAACCAGATAAAACCAGATGAAACCAGTTAGAACCAGTTGAAACCAGATAAACAGATGCTGCGTGACTATTTCAATCTGTGACCCTAAATCAGGATAAAAGTTTTTATTTCACTGGCGGATTAATTAACTTATAACAAGAGAGAACCAAAACTTTCATAATATCAATATTAGTAAAGTATTGACTTAAAACAATATCCTGAATGTTGCTGAAAAGTTATTTAATTAGTTTTGTCTTATTTTAAGTGCAGTAAAATATTTGCATTAGAAACTGAACCAAAAAAACTTGGTAAGATTTTGTGTTTTTGCTGTTTGGATGACTAGGATCAACAAATGAATTTTATTTAATAATTTTACAATAATAGATTTTTTTATTTTTACTTTTTAGTACTGAAACTAAATATGATGATACATTTAAATCATGTGTCAAACTGAAGGCTCGGGGGCCAAATCTGGCCCGCTGTAACTTTTTACGAGGCCCGCTAACGTTTTTTCAGAAAACCTTCAAAATGTAAATGAGTTTGACTTCCTGGCTTTAAACAGTTGGAGACAGATGATGGTTTCCTGGCTGAACTCCATCCAGACATCATGGGTTGTGTGTTTTACTGCAGGAGGGACTGGTGCACTTCACAAAATCAACAACATCTGAAGGCATCCGATGAAATCCTGGGAACAAGAAGGTTTTCCAAACTGACTCTGACCCCTATTGTTACACCAAATTAGCTTCCATTAGCATGAGGACAATAAAGTCTACTTCTGAATCCCAACAGCTTTTATTCTCACCACTCAACAGCTTAGAGTTAAAATAGCTTTATGAACTTGATTTAAGACACCATTTATAAATGTTAGTGTGTGAAAGTGTAGAAAAGCAGCCCCATTAAACCTCCTGATGTTAAATGATGAGAATGTAATGAAACCAGCCAGTTCTGCTGGGTTTGAAATGTAAACAGGCTCTGGGATCTGCCTTCATCATGAGGTGGAAAACAAACTGAACTGGATCTCAAACACTGTTTGCATGAAAGGTCTACAGAGAGTTTGTTCTCCAGGCCTGAGGATTTATCCGTCCTAATTAAGATCTGCTGAGAATGAAGACTTCAGATCAGAAAAACAACCGGAAACCACGGAAACGCTCTAAATCTGCCTCACACACTCACTGAGGTTTGAGGTTTTTACATTTTCAGAGCTGCAAAAGATTGAAATTTACTGTTGAGTCCATGATTTCTTATTCTAGTTGACATCAACATCACACCAAAGAGCAACTCAAACAACCTGACTGACCCAGTCGGGTTGAGTACCTGGAGAAAACCCATCTACAGACGTGGAGACATGAAAAACATCTTCTCTGTCCTGGAGTCCAAATTAGACTCATCCGTCCAAAGATCATTTCTCCAGAAATCCTGGTTTATTTGTCACTTTGCTGATAAAATAAATGTCATTTCTGTTCCATTCTATTGTCTTTGTTAATGTTAAACTCTTTAATGTACACCTTCTTGTTCGTTTGGTTATTTTATTTTTCTATTATTATTCAGTTATTTATTTTGTAGATCAATACCTGTCTTTCTTAGTTTGTAATGTTTGTTGTAAATTCACTAATTTGTGAATAAAACATTTATGCTTCATGTTTTTCTTGAAGGACAAAAGTTTCGCTTTGAGGAAAATATCAGAAACTAAACCAGCAGATTGTCACAACAGATGCATTTGAACTTTTTCAGGCGTATTTACATAGAGCCCTAAAAGAAGCAGTGCATTATGGGTAATCATCTTTAAACTTCCAAGTCATTCAAAAAAATGTCCTTTAGATGAATTTTAATTAAATATTTTCCACCTCGATGAATGATTTTCATACAGAACAGAGACTTTATGATTAATGACCAGAATCATTCAGCGTTTCAGGGCACATGGAGCCGCGTCCTGCTGCTCTTCATCAAAGTCAGTCCACTTTTCTGTTTTTGATTTCCATCAGATCAGAATGACTTTCAGCTTCTGACAGAAAGTGAGGAGAAAAGTGGAAGGATTTGTGTCCAACTGTGAAGGTTGAGTTATTACAGAGTGAAGACTTTAATGGCGGGTCAAGAAGGTCAAGAAGTAAAAGAACGGAGAATATTTCAAGGTCTGCATTTCAAAAGAAAGTAACAGTAATGTTTCTTTATGGTTCGACACAAAGCTTTTTGTCTTGATGGTTAGTATTGAACTCCAGTTCTAAGATGTGACTCTTAATGACGCTGGCACACCACCATGTTTTAAACCTCTAACTGTAAATCTGTATAGTGACAAAACAAGCAACAATTTGAATTCAAATTCCTTTTTGCTGCTAAATTATTGAATAAATTGACATATGAGCTCAATGACAAAGATAGTTGTTTTTAATCTGTTATTTAGGTCCTTCAACCATCAGATTGGTTCAGTTAGTCAATCCATTAGAAATGTTGGCTGTAGACGCTGACGTTAGCGTTAGCTGCAACACGTTTAGCATTAAGATGCTTCACCAATTAGCTAACTCGTTTTAGCACAACTTGAACACAATTTTTCAAAGCGTCCAATCAGATTGAAGCAGAAATTAACCCCCAGTGTGCCAAGAAAAGCAGCTTATGGATGTTACTTGTGCGTCAGATTTACTGTCGTACCAGAAACACGTAAATACAAAGGTTCCCTCTGGAATTTTGTTTTATGCATGAAAAATGCATTTAAATTTTTAATGCTTTAAAGTCTTTCTAAGGTCAAAATCCACAATTTTTGTTACTATTTTCATTTCTTAATATTTCAAGCCTTTGTTTCTTTTAATTTTGATGATTATGGTTCACTGATGATGAAACAAAGTGTTTTAGAAATGTTTTAATCTTTCATAAAATCAATAAAAACAGCATATTTTAATCAGATCCAGCATCCAATGACTCCAAATCTTCAGATTGGTGGACTATTTGGTAAAATATCTGCTTCTTATTAATTTATCTTTTTATTTGTATGTCTTGGAAGGTGTGATATAAATCAAGCTTTAGTTCCAATAACATCAGAAAATGTGAATAAAAGCCAAACCCAGTAAGAAAGAGCCAGGAGACGAAAGTGTGCTTGACAATAATATCTGTAGTTGGACACAAGTAAAGGCCAACAGGTTGTGCTTGATTACAGTCGCTCACACAGTTTATATTTACACACAACTTTACAATAATGAACTCTACAACATTACAGCCATGTTACAAAGTGGTTTACATTCACGGCTGGCAGAAGGTCAAGCAGCATCTGTGGTCATCCTGCCACAAACCTCAGAATATTTCACATCTGCAGAGACAAGATGAAACGTTTCACTTTAAAAACAAGAGCAAAAACAGGAATAAAAAAGAAATTATAAAAGTTTGACTTCCAGTCCTTCACGCTGATCCAAAAGGTTTATAAGCCTTTTTATGAACAACAAAAAGGAGAGGATATTTATTATAGCAACATGAAATAAAACTACAACAATTAAATGTACTGCATTATTTACGGTGGCCCAGAAGGGTCAACAAAATACAAAAGACACAATGAAACAACAGCCAAAAGTCACAACCAAGATGATGCTAAATTTACTTGTTTTAGCATCACTTCTGTTGTGGCTCTTGCATTTTCTTGACCCTTCTGAGCCACCGTAAATGTTTTTATACAAAAAGCATAAAAGAAAGAAGAGAAACACAGTTAAACCTGTTAATATGGACCCAATAACCTGCATCAGGTTAGCTTTACAGGTCAGTTTTACAGTTTTCTAACTGGAATAGCTAAAAGGATTTTTATCTTAACTTCGGTAAATTCTAAAAATGTAAACATAAATAAAGAAAAGAAGCTTCTGACCAAATTCTCCTGCTTACAGAAAGAACAGGAAACTTTAACCCAGATTTCAGGATTTAAACCTTTTATCAGTCTTTAATTAAAAAAAGTTTTCAAATTTCTGTCAAATCAGATTTTATTTTTCATATAACCCCAATGTGAACATTCATCAGATCAAATTTAATTTCTGTTGAGTTTCAACACTAAATGTCTCTGCTGGAGATTATATTTATTGTATCATTTACTATTATTATTTTCAGTACTTTCTACAATATTTGTCTGATGATGCATCAATAAATCTGAAAATATGTTAAATGCCGTCACTTTGTGCAGTTTGGTGTCCTTAGGAAGCCTGTTCAAAATGTTTTTATTTAAACTTCTTGGTTGCCATGTCATGCAGTCACAGCCATGCAGTTACTTAAAAAAAGACTAAAAATACGTAATAAATAGTTTTTATCATTATTATGATATTACAAAATATTGTGATACAATATTAAGTCAATATCGCCAACTTATAGTTGTTGCTTTCTTTAACTTTTGACATTTTGGTGACAATTAGGACAAATGAAACAAAATATCCACACATAATTATTTCTATAAATGGTTGATGAGATTTTTAGATTTTTTCTAAAGATAGTTTAGATCTGGGAATTTTTATTTTATGTAATTTTTTTTGCATTTTTGCAGTAATAAATCATCTCAACATTACATAGAGTATAAATAAATGCCTTGGCAGTTTTCTTTTATTATTATTTTTTTATAATATTCATAGTAAATATTCATGTGCCCTCAGGGTTTCCTCCTTTTTTGTGAAATTGTGCTTTAAAGGATTCAATAAAAACAATATATTATTAAAAGACAATGGTTTAACATCAAAGGCTCAAGGAACTAAAAATGAGCAAAAAAATTAAAAACTTTCCTTCATTAAATTAAACAAAACAAATTACACTTTATTTTAAAAGTAAATTTTAAACTAAAGCACTTTGTGGTACAATGTAATTATTTCAGCCTATAAGAATCTTTACTTTCCATAAGAATAATTTCTAAAACACAAAGGAGTGAAAATGAAAAGATGAGTTCAGGAAAATCAGACGATTCAGCTTTTTTTGCTCTGGTCACCTGAACCTTTATTCCTCTCTTCTGTTTCTGATCAGTTTATCTTCTGAAACACTGATTTCACTCCTTCATGTTTTATGTTTTCATCCATCCATGATGAAAGGAGCAATTAACGTTTCAACTCATAATTAAATCTGCTAATTACATTTTTGAAGAATGGAGCGAGCGCGATTAGAAATTAAAACTAATCAATGCGTTTTTGTGTAACGCAGTGATGAAGATCATTAAGGAAAACATCATCATCATCACACAGCAGGTCGGATTCAAACCCATTAAAATCCTTCTGACGTCTCTGAACAAACGAATGAAGGTCACGTTTTTCATAATCATCTATCTTCATATTAAGTTCTTCTTATTTTTATTTAATTTTATTTTTTGCAATAATTTATTTGGGCTTGTAGACATAATGATGGTTAAGAACCTGGATCGAGAAAAATATTTTTACTATTATTTTAATACTTTAAGGTGTTTCAAAAAAATATATGTATGGGAAATTATTTACATATTTGTCATTATTTTCTGAAATAAGTTATTTTACTTGAGTTTGTGGGCAGAATTTCTGCCAAGTTAGAAACTTTAACTTGTTAAATATTTGCAAAAAACACGTCAGGTTTGAAACAACAAAAATGTATTTAACTTGTATTCATACCCACTGCTTAGCAGGGTGGAGGATGTGTAATGCTGCAGGCCTTGTTCCCTTTTAAAGGGACGTTTCTGAATTTTTCAGTGCTAGAATGTGTCACTACATGAAAAAAAACTAATCTATTTTAAGATGTCTTACACATCCTGACACCACTAATAATTTTTTGGAATAAATAAAAAAACGATAAGACATTACTTTGAAAAGTTACAAATCAGGAGTTCTTGATCGATACAACGGGAAAAAACACAGGAGGATAATATTGTCCAACCATTTGGATCTGTTGAGGAAAAAAACAATGTTCCTCTGCCTCCCCTGAAATGATCCTGTAAGATCAGGAGAAGTTTTATCCCTCATCCAGCTGCCTGCGTCTCGCCAGCCATGCAAATGAATCAGCTCTGCACTAAACACAAACATTTTCAAAAACTGGAAATAATAAAAACCCTCCGGCGCTCAGGTTGCTTTAGCAAGCTGGACCGAATCACAAATTTACAGCAGAAATTGGCGAAACATTTTATCAAAAATAATGAAGCTGCGACTGGATCAGCAACGTAAGCGTTAGTCTGGTTGAACATTCATGTGTTGGCAGAAAGCAGGGATCCTTTCCAGCTCTTTTTATTTTAAACACATTTTTCTTCATCACACAAACCTTTTGTTTCTCCTCCTCCATCTAAAAAACAAAACCCTTCTGTACATTTGAGCAGCCATCAAACTGCGTGTTTCCTCCTGCGGCGGGAAGCAGCCTGATGCTGCGGGACTTTAATAAGCCACTCGAGGTTAAATGAATGCTTCGCATGCAGAGTTCAGCCCTGTTCCCAGACTGCATCACCAAGCTGAACTCTTTCACTCATGAACTTGTCTGATGGAGATGAATTTGACTTGAACAGACGCCCCAGAGGACGCCTCCTCCTCCTCCTCCTCCTCTTTCTCCTCCTCTTCGTCGTTTGGGAGTTCTCCATCATGTCGAGGTCACGTCTTCAAAGAGACGCCGCTTCAGTTGATCCACAACTCTGAGTCATTCATTCACTCTGTTCTTCTGTCGCTCTCCCTCTAATCCTCCATCATTTCCATGTCCTCCTCTGTTTCCGGCTAATAAAATCTTTTAATCCTCTCCGACTTGAGGAACTCCCTCCATCATCTCCGTCCGTTTCTCCTCCGTCTTCCAGTGAGCGGTCGTCACACGTCGGTGGCGTTCAGGTGCATGGAGACCGGGTCTTGCGTCTCCAGGACGATCTTCTTCGCCCTCGCCGCGCCGGCTGCCCCTCCGCCGACGGGGTGGATGCTGTCCAGCCGGCCGCCACGCCCGCGGTCTCTGCGACACTTGAAGACGGCGAGGAAGGCGGCGCGGTAGTTGCGGTTCATCCAGCCGTACAGCAGCGGGTTGGCGAAGGTGGAGCACATGGCGATGACGTGAAAGATGGTGTAGAGCAGTCGGTAGTCGCGCATGTCCAGCACGGAGCTGTCGATGTCGGTGGCCAGCTGGAAGGCGTGGATGGGCAGCCAGCAGACGGCGAACACCACCACCATGGTCACCAGCATCTTGGTGGTCTTGCGGCGGCGGCGGTGTCGCTCGGAGCTGGCGCTGCTGTTGACGCCGCTCTCCGCCGGGCTGACGTGGCCGCGCAGCTTGGACCAGATCCGGGCGTAGGCGAAGGAGATGATGGACAGCGGCAGGAAGTACTGCAGGATCAGCATGGAGATGCTGTAGAGCGTACCGTCCGTACCTTTACCGGGCCACTTCTCCCGACAGAACTGAGGAAACAGAACCACACGTTCAGTTCAGAAGGTTTACAGGAAAACGGCAACAATCTGTAGGAAAGTCTGGAGATTTGAGATCATTTGGATGTTCTAGATGTTTAAAATCTTTGGTGAACTTTTGTATGCTTGTGGTAAACAATGAGAGATTTTTAAAGTTCCTTCTAGGCTTAACAGACTGGTGTCCCTGATCTTTGTCACTTCGCTTCAAGAAAAACCAGCAGAGACATTTTTGACAAATAACTGAGTATTAAAAGCATAAAATACCTTCAAAAAGTGTTAATAACTGTAGATGAAAACCAACGACTGCATGAATGTCCATCTGTTTAACAGGAGAATATACAGAAATGAAGGCTTGATAAAGACCATGAAATGATTCCTAATCTAGCCGCTCTGAACATCTGCTACGATCGTTAAAAATCTCACACTTTCATGAGGAAAGTGACACACAGCAGTTTTTTTTTTTAGGAAGATGAAAGGAAATCGTGAAAAGCGAAGCTCTGCGGCATCCAGGTGGAGGAATTACGCTAAGTGCAGAAATCCACGGTAAAAAAGATAAAAGCGAAAGTGAAGGAAGCAGCAGCTGGGAGAGGAGAAGAATCTGGGAGGAGAAAAGATAGAAAATGAGGAAGAAAAGGAGAAACAGGATCAAAGCCCAGGTTTGAGGGGAAATGTTTGCTGCTTAAGCATGTGTGTGTGTGTGTAGGGGTGTGTGTGTGTGTGAGAGAGAGAGAGAAAGGAATCACTGTAACTGATTACATTTACTCAATTAAATTTATTTCAGTAACTTTTTGGGGGGAAAAAAGTACTTTCAGGAGTATTTTTACTACGCTGTACCTTTTTTCTTTTACTTGAGTCATTTTATATTTTATTCTGAAGTATTTTTACTTTTACTTGAGTTAAATTTCTGGATTTTCTACCCACTGAATGAAGAACAAACATGTTTTAACCAAAAACTCACCACACAGACACACAGCTGCAGGTTTTGTTAAAGTTTCTTAAGTTTTTTATTGCAAGAAACTGATTTGGAAAAATGTTCTTTTGCCTGATATTATTCTTTTGTTACTTACATGAATTATTGTCATTAAATTTTCACTTATCTTTATATTTTGGTCTGTCTGATGATGTAATTTTTAAATATTAAATGATCTGATCAGTTACTCAGTGCTTGAGTCATTTCTTGGACGGCTGCTGTTTACGTCTCCTGAGTTTAACCTTTGCCCTCCTGAGCTGCAGGTACCTGTAAGGTGTGGCCGGGGTCCAGCACAAACGAGCCGTACTCTCTGAAGATGGCCATGGGGCTGGCCAGGACGGCGCTCAGCACCCAGGTCAGCGCGATCACCCCGAAGCACACGTCCTTCCTCATCCTGGTCTCCAGGTGGTACACAATGCACCTGAAACACACACACACACACACACACACACAGGGCTGAGTCCAGCTTGTAAAACACACGCTGACACTAATGATGGTCTCAGGTTAATAATGGATGCTGGAGCTGACAGGAATTTCATGAACAAGCAGCAGGAAAGCGCTCCACCCTTGTAATGTTGCCACTTAACCTCCGGCCCGAGCCGGGAGAGCAGCAACAAAAGCGGTATGGATTATTCAGGCTGATGTCTCTGTGGGAGCAGCTTGTTATTTATAATGCATCCCAGCGGTTTTATAATCCAGAGCAGAGCCCAGGAACCTCAGTCAGAAAGCAGCTGGAGACTCACTGTGTGGTTTTATTTAAAGCACAACGAAGACCAGAAGATGTCAGATCAAAATGATGGAACATCAGCTTCTTCATGTTCCACAAACTTAACACTCAGAACCACATCATTAGAAATTAAAAATATAGATTCTAAGATTTCAAATGATGTGAAGTACATGGAAACAAAAAAATAAGTTGTTCTTTATTTCCAATGGTTTTGTGCATTAATAACACTTTAGGACTATTTGTAATTTAGAAACACAATTAAAGAAAAAATAACTTGATTTGGTAGAAATAAAAATTCTCTTCTGAACTATTAAATATAAAAATTATCCACCCATTTCTATCAACTGAGTTTACCTTAGGTATTTATTTGTCATTATAATTTTTAATTAAATAAAAATATCAATAGCTGTTGAGGTGTGAGCAGAGCATCATTAACCATCAAACTCTTAAAAACTGAGACTAGTTTTAATTCAGCAGGTCTGAACCAGATTCCTCTCATCTAATAAATATTCCTGCCGTTGTTTTCTTCTATCTTCAGGGTTTCTTTTCAGTGACTCGGTTTAAGCCATTTATCCATTATTATTTTTAACACAATCCTTTGTAGCTGTAGCGTCGTGCTTTGAGATGACGTCACGGCGGCAGATAAACAGTCGTTTGCATGCAGTACCCTGCGGACCACTAGGGGCGCCCGCGGACCACCAGTAAGACTGTTCCAGAAGAACTAGATTCCAGTCACTGGTTGCCATGGAGATTCCTGCCTTTCCTAATGCAGTTGTTTTTAAAGTTTGAACCTGAGACACAGTGTAAAAAAGCAGAACTCATCAACCTGAGTGAAGTTGGCCCCCCCACCTTCTTCAAATCAGACAAAATTGGTGTCAAACGTTTGTGGTACGTTTGTGCTGGTTTGTGCAGCAAAAATTTTCGTTTGTGCCGCTATCATTTTAAAGATATAACGAAATGTTTTTAGAGGTCATCAGAGGTCAACCAGCCCCCCCACCTTCTTCAAATCAGACGAAATAGGTCTCAATCAACTCGGCTACGTTTGTGCTGGTTTGTGCAGCAAAAATTGTCATTTGTGCTGCTTTGGTTTGGAAGATATTAATGAAAGGTTAAAGGTCAACCAGTCCCCCCACCTTCTTCAAATCAGACAAAATTGGTGTCAAACGTTTGTGGTACGTTTGTGCTGGTTTGTGCAGCAAAAA